>VMDO01003484.1:0-18384 GCA_007922755.1 Pedetes capensis
GCATGAATTAATTTCATCAACAACTGTTAGGGCAGTTTTTGGTTTATAGAAAAATAGAGAATAAAGTATGGAGTGTTTCTATAAAACCCTTCTGTGCACTGGTCCTTCTGTCTAGTTTCCCCTATTATCATTTTACAGTGTTATGGTGTAAGTCACAATTAATAGGTTAATGTTGACACATATAATTAACCAAAGTTCAGTTTTCATCAGGGTTCTCTCTTGGTGTTGTACATTCTATGGGTTTGATCAAATATACAACCTGTGTCAATCATCACAACATTTTACAGAATTGTCCGCTGCTCTAAATATGCCCTGTGCTACACCAATTCACCCTCCACCCTTTGATTCCTTACAACTACTCATCTTTTTATCATCTCTAATGGTACCTAGGGCTGGGATTTAGCTCAGTTGGTAGAGTGCTGCGCTGCAGTCTCTGAGGTCCAGAGTTCAATTCCCAGCACCGCAAAAGTGGGAGAAGGACCTGGCAATCCACTCCCAAGGCAATCCCGAAACAGTCAGCCATTGAAAACCCTGTGAGGGTCGCTATGATTTGGCTACCGACTCGACAGCACCTAACAACAACAACAACAATGGTACCTAAGAATAATAGTTTTGGTTGGGGCTTAGCTCAGTTGGTAGAGTGCTGCTCTGTGCTCTCTGAGGCCCTGGGTTTGATCCTCAGCAACACAAAAAATGGGAGAAGGACCTGGCAGCCCACTCCTCAAAAAATCCCAAACAACAATCTGCCATTAAAAACCCTATAATCAGCAGAGAAGCACTGACAGTGCCGGACAGGGCACAGTGTTAGGGAATGTTTCCTTCTATTGGACACAGGGTTGCTGAGTTGGACTGATTCGATGGCTTTTCAAAAATGTCTTATACCTGGAATCATATAAAATCATATAAAATCAGCTTCTTTGACTGAGTAATATTCATTGAAGTAACCTTCATGTTTTCATGGTTTGAAAGCTCATTGTTTTTTTAGAACTGAATATTTCATTTTGTGGATTGTACCACTTCATTTATCCATTCATTTGTTGGAAGACTTCTTTGCTGCTTCCAAATTTTAAGAATTATGAATAAAACTGAAGCTAAGCAAGGCTTGTCTGGTTAGTCCTCAGATGGGAGACCACCTGGGAGTACCAGGTGCTGCAGGCTAGGGAGAAGGATCACTCTGGAAACAATCCCAAAACAATCTGCCATTGGAAACCCTATGAATAGCAGAGAGGCATGAATCTCAGAGAAGCACTGACATAGTGCTGGGCATGGCACAGTGTCAGGGAGTGTTTCGTTCTGTTGTGCACAAGGTTGCTATGAGTTGGACCCCCTTGACGGCACCTAACAACAACAGCAGCAACAACAAATATCCATATTTACTTTTTTGTGTAAATGAAAGATGTTAATTCATTTGGATAATACCAAGGATCCTTTCATTTATTTTTAAATTATAAAATATAAGTTATAGCTCTTCTAACAAAACAATGCAAACAACATAAAAAAAATTGAAAGTCTCCACAGGAAATGTTAAAATGTTATACAGTATTAATTTGGTCAACTATTTTATGGGGAAGGTGAAATCATCACTTAAACAGATAAGAGAGAATAAAAAACTAACCATAGGGACAAAATCAACCTGCTGAGATGTTTCATTTAGTAAAAAGTATAACCACTATACATTGATGTATATTTCTTTAAGCAACTATTTTGCTTTTAGCAACTTACCAGGCACAAGAAGACCTAAGAGTTTATTGCCTCAGCACACTATAAAACTTGCCAGGAGATGCAGATCAAGGACAGTGTCTTGAATTCTACTATATTCTAGGTTTACCTATTGGGGTTTGACAGTTGGGAATTTCTTCTTGACTAATCTTAGCAGTTATGTCTCCCAAGCCATGAGCAGGTTAATGAGGGTGTGGTACAGCCAATTTATTCCCTTCTATGTTATGATTTAGAATTTACCTTGTTTGTTGTGACCAAATGATACGTTTCTATATTATACCCTGGCAAACCAGCAGTTGTGGAATTTTGAGGAAAAAAAATGCTGCCTGGGATAAAAATGATTTCTCATTGATGTCCCAGAGTATCTCTCACTCTCAAAAATGTCCCTTCTTAGGAAATAAACTATATGGTTTCCCTAGCATAGGGTAACGAATACAGACATGCTTATCCTTTGGTATTATGGACAACTTCTGAATATTTCTGTAGAAATATTTCTGAGGAAATTTTCTGTGCAATGAGTCATTGACACACCCATGTATGTTGCCACTCTGTTAACTATATGGATTATATTTAAAAATTACATAATCATTTTAGAAAAGGTGAGTACTACTCACAATTAACAAAAGTAAAATAAAAATCATCTGGAGTTATGTCAACTAAAGATAGAAATATGGACTAGATATTCAGAAAATTGAATTTAAATGTACACACATACATTTTCACACTCAGAAGTTTTATTCTTAAAAATATGGATCCAACTGGGTTTCTCCCTTTCCTTCAATATTATGCAACAAACATATTCCAAAATCATGAACTATATTTAAAAATATGCAATGTATATCTGCCTAAGGTTTCTATCACCCAAATATATCATAACTTATGCTACCATTTCGCTACTCCTAGAAATTTAGGTGGTTGCGGTTATTTATTGGAGTACACAAAAATGCAAGAACACTCTCTTTTTGCACCTCTTATTTCTTTTGGATAGTATTCAGAATGAGAATAAAGAAATGTTGCTATATAGTATCTGCAACAAAACCAAAATAAGAATTTCTAATTCTCCCCAGGCTTTATGCCCCATTCTCACGAATGGTTAATTGGTTAACACAGTTGAACAAATAGACACAATTCTGCTACACAACTTTTTAATTAGGGTCTGAGTTATCTGGATTATATCTGAATTATCTGCTTATACTGACATAATGAATTGGATAATTGCTACACATCCGCTCTCTTCCGGCTCTGCAGACCAAAGAGAATGAACCAGAGCTTCATCTGGACTACAAGTCAGCAGAGAGAACAGCTTGTCTTGAGCGTGGCAAATGCGTCAGTGTCTATGGCAACAGGAAATGGACCAAATTTAGCAGAAAAATGCTCATGTAGATTTCGGGTCAACAGTATATTTCTCTTCCTTAGAAGCAATTTTCCATTTGTATATTTTTTTCAGAATTATTGACTTGTTTTTGTTTGTTGTTAGGTGTCCTCGAGTTGTGTCCTGGTCATAGTGACTGTCACAGGGTTTTCAATGGCTGATTGGTTTTGGACTATTTTCTCCCTATTTATAAGGAAGACTGAGACTGCATAAAATCTTACTCTTTCAATTATTATACCATAGACTTCAGGCTAGGCAATTAACTCTTGTGTTTTGGTACATAGCTATTTTATTTCTGTTTTCTGGTAAAAAGTATTTTGGTGGTGAATTTATTGTACGCAATACAAAAACAAACCTAAATATAAAAATATCAACTGTAACTACTATGGTAATAGTGTGCATTAATGCCTTTCCAGATCTATCCTGCAATTTACATTCAATTTGAGTAAGGAAACTTTTCAAATCCCTTGACCTAATTAGCTACCTATGTTATAAATACCAGCTGGAGAGATATAAGCAGAACTAAAAATTAGTTCATATGATAAGAGGTGTTTAAATACCTGGACAGCTGCTTTTATTTAAAGAACTGTCAGATTGGCAGCAGCTCAGTGGCATATACTTGTAGTCTCACCCTGAGGATCCTGAGTTTGAGGCCAGAAGCTGGTGTAATTTAGGGAGATCTTGACTCAAAATGAAAAATAAAAAACGAGCTCAGTGTGCAGCCCAGTGTTAGAGGACTTGCAAAGTATATGTGAGGCCCCAGGTTCAAATTACCAAGTACCACAAAACAAAACAAAACAAAACAAACAAAAACCAGATTTTAGTTGTTTCCTTGAACTTTATAGCCTTCAAAAACTTTTCTAGATATTGAATAACAATATACACTTTGACAAGGTTATACTCTATCTGCACTTACATATGGCAAAAACATGCAGTGAAATTTTGCTATGAACTAGTAAGTCCACAAAAGATAGAAGAAAAAGGTTTTAAAACATTCCTTTAATCTTTCAGGTATAACTTGTACCATGAAGGACCCCCAATAGATCATTATCCATGTATTAAAGGTATGGTTCACAGGGTAGCTCTACTGATAGTGGAACATTTAACAGGTGGGGCCTGATGGTGGAAGGCCTTTAGGTCATTGAGAGTATGCCCTTGAAGGGGATTGTGGGACCTCATTTCTTCTTCTTTGCTATCTGGCTCATAAAATGAGTGGCTTTGCTTTGTCAGAAGTACCTGCAATGATGTGACACTTCTCTATAGGTCAAAGGAACAAAGCCAACTGATCATGGACTAGAACCTCCAAACCTATAAGGTGAAATAAACCTTTTCTCTTTAGAAGTTGACTGTGTCAAATATTATAGTAATAGAAAACTGACTAGCACAGGTTTTTAGGGGTTTTTTTCTTTTCTTTTTTTGTACTGGGGATTGCGTGCAGGGCTTTGCACTAGACAAGTGCTCTAATACTGAGATTCATCTATGGTCCTTTTTCAATTTTTTAGATTTTGAGATGAGGTCTAAGTTGCACAGGCTATCTTTGGCTTAAACATGTGATCTTCCTGCCTCAGTCTCCCAAATTGCTGAGATTACAGGCTTGTATCACTGTGTCTAGCTCTAACATGCTTTTAATACTACTTTCAATGCTGTAGGAGATAGTACATCTTTATATTTTCCTCATCTACTTAACAACTAAGAGTACAAATTAGAAGTATAATTAGTAGAAGGAAGTTACCCCTTTCTTCAGAGTTATCTCTTCTCTCAGAGTATGAGTTTACAAGTATCTGCATATTTTTTCTTTTCTTACTATATAAGACATGATGGAAACAGATACTTCCTCATTCACAATTTTAGAGTTCAGTACAATTTACTGCAGATACTGTTTTTCAAACATTTTAATATGACTTCCATATAAGAATCTAGTATGGGAGTTGGTATATTGTAAATACTCAATTAACATTTACTAAATGAATGAAGTAGAATTGAAGTCAACACTTACTGTGTTAGCCTATGCCTCTCAAAAAATGAAAAAATTATGGAATTTAATTAACTTCTAGATTTCAAAGAATGTGATGACTTTCTGATAGCCATATAATACTTGAATTAGACTATAAGAACTAAATTATTTCCCACTTTCACCAAGAGAAACACAGGAAGAAGAAAATATGTCAGGAGTAACTCAAGGCATAGAAGAATTTCCTTGTAAGAAAAAAACGCAGTAAGTTATTGAGGTGAGAACTTTTCTCTTTAACAGGAATATTCATTCAATCATTAAATGCAATTCTATGTTAGACTAGAAACTTGAACATTGTCTCTGCCTGTCCTCTTTATCCTTTGATTCTATTATTACCAATCCCTGAAACTTGAAGTTCTCACTCTCTAGCCTGTTAGCAAGGAGAAGCGCTGACATTTCCCGTGACTTGCAGCATGGATTGCCTCATTGGAATGTAATCATTTGCAATTATGCAAAAAATTGAAAAGCAAGATCTACACTCAAATGTACTGTACAAATTCCATTTAACATGTAATTGCTTATATTGGCAATCTCTGTACTGACTTTCCCCGAGTAGGGCTCAAATTAAATGAATCTGTCTTTTTTATAAAATGATCATTCAACTCATTTAAAACAGCTCCATAGTCAACATACATTTGTATGATATTCATGACAAATATCTCATTACAGCCCAATTGTGAATTCCTATCTGATAGCAATTATTCCAATAACTTGCACTGCCTTAGAAGAAGTCAACATATTGTAAAAAACGGTATCCTTCACACCAGTGGAATGGTGGAATAAATTAGTCAAAACTCTCAGCTAAGATTCAGTTCAGCTTACTTCAGATGGTATTTCTGATAAATTTTCCTAGATCTCTCATCTAAGATCCCTAACAAGATAAAGGAGCCCTAACAAGATCATTTTCTACACAGGGCTGTTTAATAAGAAAAACAACTGTCTTCTTTGCCAAAAGAATAAATGGAAAAGAAATTTAAGTAAACTGGGAAAATGATTTTAGTAATATCATTTGGAGAAAAAAGTTAAAAGTTTGTTATTTCATATTTATGGTTTACTACAAATTCTAAAAAAACATTTACAATGATTTCCTCTTAGATGCATGATTAGTACTATATCTCAATAAAATAGTTTTCAAACTGGTTATATAACATTTCTGCATGTGAAACTTAAAAATATTGAGATTTTCATTTACAACTAAATATTAAATTATAAAACAATGGATATTTAATGTACCTTATACTTCCCTCTTAAAAAAAAACACTCAAAATCTACTACCAGTCAACTTAGACTTTTCTTTAATAGTATTGACCCATTTGCTTCTATGCTTTAAAATATTATTCCTTTCTGTTTCTATGACACCCCTTTCTTGAGTATATCGTCATATGCAGTGGATACTGGTTTTGTTGACTGTAATCATAATAAATGTCCTTTTTCAATTAGCTTTTAAAAATCAGATTAGATTTGGTAAATCATGTCACTAAATCATCTCTTGGTCCTAAATTCAACAGATATTTAACAAACTCCTGGTTAGAAAAGTACTGAGTGGTGGCTTTCAACTAGGGGTAAGTATGCCTTCCAGAGGACAATTTTAAGATGTCTGGTGATAGTTTTGATGATTGTTACAACTGGAGTGAAGGCCGTAAGTATCCTAAAATGCATAACACTCCCACCACAAAGAGTTGTTGAGCCTCAAATGTCAATAGTGTGGAGGGTGAGGAAAACCTGTACCAAATAAATCTGTCATTAGCAGATCTGAAGTTAAACTCTAGCCCTGCTTCAGACCAGCTGGTATCACTATAGACAATTAACGTGACTATCTCACTATGATATTAAGGAACTTTGTATCTACTGTTTTATGAACTGAGGAGGGTAACATATACCTCATGAGTCTACAGTGAAAATCAAATTTAACCAAGTATCAAACATTGTGTAAACTCCAAAGCAACATATAAAAAATAATTGATAAGAGATTTGTAACATATTCAGATTCAATAAAATATGTACCCCAAATTTTCATTTAACTTTATTTAATGCTACATTCTTATTCTTTAAGTATTTATGTTTATTATTATACTGTGATATAATAAAGAATATATATTTTGTCTGCACCTCCAGGTCCTTCACAAAGCTATGAAAACCATTGGAATATCTTAGTGATGGGCCTTAGAGGAATATCTTTAATTTTCCTAAGTCATTTTTATCCATATAGGAGTTTACATTAAAGGGTATATATATATACACACATATATATATATATTGCAAAACATAGAAGAAAATTTAAAATATGAATTGTACACCAACAAATTTTAACACCTTCAATAAATGTATCACTTTCTAGTAAAGTATAAAATTCTACATTTAACCCTTAAAGAAAGAGATGAATTATGTTTTTGTTGTTGTTAGGTGCCGTAGAATTGGTGTCCCACTCACAGTGACCCTGTGTACAACAGGTAAAAGACTATTGCTAGTGCTTTTCTGCTATTGATAGAGTCTTCAATAGCTGATTATATTTTGGAATTGGGTTGCTGGGTCTTTCTCCCAAGCCTACAGCACCTGGTGTTCCCAGGTGGTTTCCCACACAAGTACTAACCAGGCCTGACTCTGTTTAGCTTCTGACATCTGACGGGATTGGAGGCCACAATGGTATGGCTGCAAGCTAGATGAATATTAAAAGCAATTAAAAACACTGAAGTAGTGGTCAAAGATTTTCTGAAAAATCTAGGCCAGATGACTTCACAAATAATCACTGCTAAAATTTCAAGGATCCCATTTTAAAAACAGGAATTAAGTCTTCCAATGTAATACTATGAAAGTGTTAAATTATGAACACAACAACATGGAAAAATATTAATAATCTGTTATTGTTTTATCATAGTTTTTACTGACTCGTACACTTTAAAAGTTGGCTGGGGTTTAGCTCAGTTGGTAGAGTACCACTCTGTGATCTCTGAGGTCTTGATTTCGATCTCTAGCATTGCAAAAACAGAAGGATGTGGCAGACCACTCTGGAAAACAATCCTGAGACAATCAGCCATTGAAACCTTGTGAAGGTCACTATGAGTCAAACAGGACTCCATGGCATCTAACAACAACAATGCTTTAAAAATGTGATTGTATGGTCTGTGAATTATGTGTCATTAAAATTTTATATATGTGATTAAAAGTATTCATTCTTCTGTGGGATAAATTTAAAAGAGATAGTTGATTATTTCTCTCCCTACCTGTAAACAAATATATCCTACTCTTCATTTACAAATAAGATTAAATAACATCAACACAAATTGTCATTCCTCTTTCATTTTTGTGCACAGAACATAATGTACGCTTAAAATAATGAAATATACAAGAATATTAATACTGGCTGTTTGTAAAGGGTCCATGAATTAAATCATCCATTTTATGTTTATATTTTGTATGTTTATATTTACACTTAAATCTAGGATCCAGTTTTTTATGTTGGATATTGTCTTTTAAATAAGAAATTTAATTTTGAAAATCCTATTTTGCACATACAGGCTAATCGTCCTGATTGTTGTTGTGTCTAACTCATAGCCACTGTCATAGGGTTTTCAAGGGCTGATTATTTTGGGATTGTCTCAGGAATGGATTGCCACATCCTTCTCCCATTTTTTCAGTGCTGGGAATCAAACCTGGGACCTCAGAGCCTGGAGAGCTGCGCTCTACCAACTGAGCTAAATCCCAGCCCTAATCCTTCTGATAGGAAGTGCTAATGCTAGCGAAAGCAGGAGTCCTCAATCTATGGAAAACTTTTGTTTATTTGTTCATTTTTCACATAGGTATCAAGAGCTTTGAATAAAATGTGATAGTGCCTATTTGAATTACAGATTCTTAACAAAACAAAAAGTCTACTAGTTGTCTGAGCCATTGCCAAGTGTGGTGAGTGGACCTGGACAGTGTATGGTGAGTGTGGAAAAGTCCACACAGGGATCATCACAAACAGTGACAACTTTGGAAATCACTGCATGGAAGAACGCTGCCTGACTGTCTCTTTCAATATTTTACTTTCAGTCAATAATAGACATTTTTATTTTAGTTTGGTATTTTGACTTTTTCTGTTGGGCCAATTAAAACAAGGTGATGGTTGGGTGAATTATTTCTTTCTCTATTTGGAAGTCATCAAATATATCTTCCTCCCTATCTGCGTAATGGGAATTAAATAAAATCAGCCCAAGACTGATGCGAGGATCTTATTAGATGATGTATATATAAAGGACACATCTATAACTTTTTGGCATGCATAATGAGAATCTACACTAAAAATTCTGTACATATAAAAATATATCTTCAATATTTTTCTATTATGAACTTGGCTAGTTCCTGAGAAAGTGCACATCCCCCAAATAGGCAGAAATGATTCATGTATTTACATACTTATATACATCATTATCTTTTGCCCTGCTTACTTTGATGGGTTGGGTGTAGCAGTGTTAGGATAACGTTTCTGGCAGTGGAGTTGCTATCTCAGTGTCTCTACAAAGTTGGCCATTGATTTACAAATTGCCTGAACTAATTCACACGCCCAGGCCCACTTCACAGTTACTGAATTAGAATTTGCAGGAAAGATTCTTTCTTTACATCAGGCTATTGGGGAGCATCTGTTTCAGGGTTAAAATGGTTGATGAACAGTGAGAACTTCTGTCTCACTTCTTGAATCTAGCTGCTTAAACTCCCTGGCCTCAGTTTCTCCAAAGAATGTAGGTGATTAGAAAATTATGATATAATTAATATACATGAACTTAGGAGAGTAGCTGGAAAAAATGTTTCTATCAGTCTCTGCCACCTTTACTATTCCTATTATTACCTCTTCCATGAGTAGAGGCAGATGGTTGCAGGTGCTCAGCACCAAGTGTGGCACAGTAAAAATGGCCATTCCTATAAGGTACTTCATTGAAAAGACCCCCAAGAAATCTACCCAAATGTTCGATTCTCGTCCACAAGTTAACTCTTTTATGCTTATATCTTTTGAAGCTTCTGCATTTAACAGTTTTTCATGGTCGCTCTTTAAATTATACCTTAGGAAGTCTTTATTGTGTCTCAACTTCATCTGCAGAATCATTTAGAATTCACAAAGCCTTGCATTATCACACATCAAATGTCACAGTCTGGCAGTTAATCGTATTGAAAGGTTAGTTATGTGCAGCACCTGTAAAGGTGTCTGAACTGAAGATTCCCTGGATTTGGTGCTAAAAAGGGGATGAAGGTAAAATTAAGCCAGAGTTTGGATGGCAGCTATACAGCATATGTACATTAAGTCAGTTCTGGACATCTCAATTTCTTAAAACTTCCAGCATGGTTTTCATTGGTTATCAATGCCATTAACAACATACAGACATAGAAAATACTAATCTTTTTCTTTCTAAAAACTGGGTCGATTTTAGGTTTGCTTCATTCTGTGTAATTCTATAGTAAAACTGAAAATTCTTTTAAAAGTATTTGTTAATACTTAGGTTTTGTCCCTCCCCTAAACTGAGGACTTTTGAAAGGATGTCAGATGCTATAAATTCTTAATTAGATATGTGTAAGTTATCATTAGTGTGCAGAAAAGTTTAAATATTAGTCTAGTCCCACTATGCAGAATGTCTGTGATCATTTCTACCAGGATGTGAGCTCTGGGAATGGAATCTTTAATACTCAACTCATTGCGAATATAATTAGGAAGGACAAACTACTGGGAAAAGGAAGAAATGCAGTCCCTTTTGGGTAATACACTTTTTGATTACTTCTTAAACACGAATGTCTAGAAGAAGAGGCAGGTAACAAATGCAATTGGAATGAACCAGCTCAGGTATATGTGGGATTCAATGGGGCTGTCCCATGTCACTTCAATTCCTGGTCAACTCTGGGGAATATTAGGCCAGTACTGCTAGTGCTTCTTGTGGTAGCTCATTCATAAAAACATACTATGCAGGAAAAACTGAAGTTATTTGAAGACGGAATGTGGCCCAGATGATGCGCATCGATTACTTATGGCAGAGATCATGAGAGATCATATGGCAGTTGCTTGACTCCATGAAAAATACACTTGGAGTCTTTAGGAAACTATTGTTTTATGAATACTATTATAGCACAGCATTCTTCAGGGGGCTGTTTGCCATACAAATGGAGAATTTTATTACTTTATAACAATGCTGCTTATTTCTTTATGTAACAGTAAGTAGTCAGTAATACCTGTATGTGTGATATACTTGGACTTAAGAGGTTTGAATTCTCACTTTACAAGGGGTTGTTGTTGTTGTTGTTGTTGCTGTTAGGTGCTGTCGTGTGGAATCCATCTCATAGCAACCTATGTATAATGGAATGAAACACTCCCCAACACTGTGCCGTGCCCGGCACTATGTCAGTGCTTCTCTGCTATTCATAGGGTTCTCAATGGTGGATACAGAGGAAATCTCAATGCATTTCTGTTCATTCCACTTGGATAAAGGTTTCATTGTGTGTTGTGGGGGTGGGCTTTATGTGTGACTCAGCATCCATATCAATGCTCCTCCCCCCTCACCAAAGCCACAAGTCTTAAACCCTTTCATTCCAGTGTCCAGGGCCATTGAGTAGGAGCTGTCTAATATCCTGTTGTTGGGAGACTTCACAAACTTAATGCAAGGAGGCAACGTGTCCGATAACTGAGAGAAACTCAAACAGCTTTTGCCAGCATTCCCTCCCCAGAAAAAAAGATAAAACTGTGACAAAAATAGCACCTGGGTTTGGCAATGTGTCGAATTCCCTCCAATTGGGATGGACTGACTTTCTGCAGTAGATTCAGTTCCCACTTGCATCTCAGACTCAGGTTGTAGCATCAGCCACTCTTTCAAGCTCCAGTTGGGGGGTTGGATGCATTTACTCCAGAGTTTCTCCACATCCAAGAGGTCCTGGAAGCCCTCTGTCTTGTGTTTCTCCTTCCCTAACTGTCCAGAAAGCAACATGTCTTCTATGTGCTTTTCTAGGTAATATTTATGGATAACTCTGCACCTTGCTTTATCAGGCCCTTCCAATTTGGACAAAAAGTATTTGAGTATTAGGTAGGAGTTACAGGTCTTGAGGAAGCCAGGGACAGGGGCTTCTTAGATTTCTTTCAAGACCACCTGCTGTGGGAAGCTGACTGAGAACCTCAAGCTGTGACTGCAGGAAATGGGGACATCCTGCTTACCAGGGGGAGCTGCCAGCTAATAACTGAATCGGGCAGAGGTATTAGTGCATTCCTACCGCAATCCACTCCCAAGGCAATCCCGAAACAGTTGGCCATTGAAAACCCTGTGAGCGTCGCTATGAGTCAAATACGGACTCGACGGCACCTAACAACAAAAACAATCTGATGAAGGATTAACACTGTGCTATAATACTATTCATAGCCTGCAGCCATAGCCCTGTGGCATCTAATCCCATCAAATCTCCAAAGCTAAACAGGGTCAGGCCTGGTTAGTATTTGGATGGAAGAACGCCTGGGAACACCAGGTGCTGTAGGCTTGGGAGAAGGACCTGGAAACCCACTCCCAAAAATCAATCCGCCACTGAAAACCCTATGAACAGCAGAGAAGCACTGACAATCGTGTTTCACCTGTTGTATTCAGGGTTGCTATGAGTTAGATACTGACTCAATGGCACCTAATAACAACAGTAATACTATTCATAAAACAATAGTTTCCTAAAGATGCTAAGTGTATTTTTATTGGAGTCAAGATCTGCCATATAATCTCTCATGATCTCTGTGAGAAGTTAATGAACAGTGTCTGGGCCACATTCCGTCTTCAAAGGTAACTGTGGCTGGGTGTCACAGTGCACACCTGTGATCCTAGCTACTAGGAAGGCTGAGGCAGGAGGATGGAAGGCTTGAGGCCAGAGGCAGCCTGGGCACCTTAGCAACACCCAGTCTCCAAATAACAAAATAAAAACAGGCTGGGAGTATGGCTCAGAGGTGGAGCGCTTGCCTAAGATGTGCAACTCCCTGGGTCCAACCCTCCCCACACACAAAAAAAGAACTTGACTGGGGACTCCCCTTAGATCTGACAGAGAAGTTTTCAGACCTAACTGTTGTCTGAAGCTCTTCCTACTCAATTCTTTTTTCCTCTCCCCCTTCCCAGGGGTCTAAGCCTCATTCTGCCCACCTTTCATCTTTGCCTCCTTCTGCTTTATAAGTATTTCATTCAATAAATCTCTAGAAGGATAGATCAGCTTCTGGGAGAAACTGAATTGACTTATGTGTATATAGTATGTGTGTGCATGTGTGTGTATAAACATATAAATATATATATATGTATATATATATATATACACACACATGCACACACATATACACACTCTTTTCTGTTACAATGTATGTTTCGATAATGTAAACTAGATCATATACAATTGGTATAGAGCAGGACAATACCAGTAAAATATGGAAACTGCATTAGTCTATATTTGATTTTCCCAACATGTTAATATTTTGAAGGCTTATGGGACAAGATTTCCCAGAAGGAAAAGACAAAGCCTTTGTGAAAGTGAAAATATTACATAAGTGGTTTCCATTTGTGACAACAGTGGCCTCAAGAACCATGAAGCTTTCCAGATTTCTCTTCTGAAAATGCAAATGCAAATGAATCTGCAAAGACATTTCCCTCGTGTTTAGAAAAAAATGATTGATGCAAAGGTCCACATTGTTTTATTTTCATACAAATGGTCTCAATTGGAAATAAATCCCTCTAAGGAAGTTTATCTTGGAGAAAGACTCATGAACCTTAGAAATTTTAAGATCGATTATAATCTTAGATACTAAATTGGTCCACCACCTCACAATTAAGATTTAACTACATTAGTATTTATATTAGAATTCTTATATTACAAAACTACATACATTTTAATACAGTGCCTTATCTAATTTTTTCCAAAATATCTTGTGATTTTAGCATATGGTTTTCTAAAACTTAAATTTTCCTACATCATAGAAGAAATCCCAGACTATACCTCTATAGATGTAGAATTGTTCATTCTTTTAAGATAGCTAGGGTCTGGCAAGTGAAAACTATTGCTTAGCAAAGATTCACCCCAAAATGGCTTCAAAGGCCTACTTATTATTGTTAGGTGCTGTTGAGTCAGGTCCGACTCACAGCAATCCTATGTACAACAGATGAAACACTACTCAGCACTGTGCCCTGCCCAGCACTATAGTCAGTGCTTCTCTGCTATTTATAGGGTTTTTGATGGCTAATTTTTTCAGGAGTCAGTTGCCAGGTCCTTGTTCCAAGTCCTGAGCACCCGGTATTCTCAAGTGGTCTCCAATCCAAGTACTAACCAGGCCTGACCCTGCTTAGCTTCTGAGAACTGACAAAATCAGATGCCAGGGGGGTATGGCTGTAGACCTAAGGGCCTACTTGTTATGGTTGTTGTTAGGCACCCTCAAGTCGTGTCTGACTGATAGCAACCCTCATAGGGTTTTCAATGGCTAATGGTTTCAGGATTGCCTCAGGAGTGGATCACCATGTCCTTCTTCCATTTTTTTTTCAGTGCTGGGAATTGAACCCGGGACCTCAGAGCCTGCAGAGTGGTGCTCTACCAACTGAGCTAAATCTCAGCTCTAAGAGCCTACTAGAGAACTCAAAATCTGAACACAGACTCTTTTGCATTTGTGCCTAAACAATTCTCTCTTCCCACTCAGCCAATGGAAAAGGCAGTATTAAAAGTACAAATGGGAAGGTAAATAAGTATGCCTGATGATACAGCTTAGTGGAGATTTACTGCTGATGCCAACTGGTCATTATCTCAGTGACTCATTCCACAATTAACCACCCTGAAAAACACAGGATTGAAATTCATACAGCAGGAAAAGCAAAGAATATTCACAAGATATGGACTTTCAGAATCATTTGATAAGTAGAAATACAATTAGACACCAACAGTTTGTTATTTTAAGCAAGTAATAGAAGGGAAAAAAGCCCCTTAGATGTGAATTGAGAATTTTTTTCAAATATTACTCATTACATCTGAATTGATGCAATTTATTTTCCTCCAGACACTTAAAAGATGATCCTTCTTAAGGAAGTTCTTATTTGATTGCCTAAATGAAGCAGCAAAGCCTAAATATCTTTTCTGTTTTGCAGAGAAAAACACATATGGATTCAGATGTGCTGAAGTACAGAGTCATTTTGAAAAAGGTAAATCTGAGATTCAACTTCTTGGAAGCAAAGTCCAGTAGTGAAGAAATGGTTTTTGCCCTATTCCAAGGATGGTAAGCCTGCAGCTGTAGCCCTGTGGCATCCGATCCCGTCAGATCTCGGAAGCTAAGCAGGGTCGGGCCTGGTTAGTACCTGGATGGGAGACCGCCTGGGAACACCAGAAGCTGTAGGCTTGGGAGAAGGACCTGGCAACCCCCTCCCAAAAAAAAAATCAATCTGCCATTGAAAACCCTATGAACAGCAGAGAAGCACTGACAATAGTGTTTCCCCTGTTGTACAGAGGGTCGCTATGAGTCGGATACCGACTCGACGGCACCTAACAACAACAACAAAGGATGGTGAAGGAAGTAAGGGTATGTGATATGATATGATATGAGGGACTTGGAGAAAATATAAGGAAGCCTTTGCTGTAAGGGTAGTTGTGAAATATTATAACATTAAAAGGACAAAGAAACAAAGTCAGACTTCACAATCCTCAGAGTAATGAGATGATACACAGGTAAAGAGGAAAGTCACAGCTAATTGTGCCCTAGTATGTAACTCTTATCCTATCCAGTGGTTTGATTAAGGTTTTCAAGATCTCTGCTACCCCATTCTTTTCATGAAATGTTTCACAATTTATTTTCCTATTCACATGATTAAGGAAATAGACAAATTAAAGAAGAGATTTATCTCTACCAGTTATCCTGTAAGAGGGGTTCACAGTACAGAGTAGTAGGCAGTACAATCACCTGTACAAAAATATATTTTATGTGATGAGCCTGACTTCTCTCTTACTAGATCAGCTTTCCTGTGTATGTTGTTGCTGTTGTTAGATCCTATTCAGTGGGATCTGACTCATAGCGACCCTCATAGGATTTTCAATGGCTGATTGTTTCAGGATTACCTTAAGAGTGGACTGCCTCATCATTCTCCCAATTTTATGGTGCTGGGGATCGAACCTGGGTCCTCAGGAAGTACAGAGCAGGGCTCTACCAACTAAGCTAAACCCCAGCCCCTTCCTGTTGTGTTATTGTTGTTGTTACGTACCATCCAGTGAGGTCAGACACATAGCGACCCTATATACAACAGAATGAAACACTCCCCTTTTTAAGGCCATTGTTGCAGACATTATGTCAATCTATCTAGTTGAGGATTTTCCTTTTTTTTGTTGTTGTTGATCTGCCACTGTCCCAAACATGATGTCCTTCTCCAGGGATTGGTGCCTCCTGACTACATGTCCAAAATATGTAAGACACAGTCTAGCCATCCTTGCTTCCAAGGAGCACTCCGGTTGCACTTCTTCTAGGACAGATCTGTTGGTTCTTTTGGCAGCCCATGGTATATTCAATATTCGTCTCCAGCACCATAATTTAAAAGCATCAGTTCCTCTCCTGTCTCCCTGTTCAATGTCCAGCTTTCACAATCATATGGTGTGACTGAAAATACCATGGCGTGAGTCAGGCACACCTTTATCTTCGTATATTATTGTTGTTGTTGACTCATAGTGACCCTACATACAACAGATGAAACAGTATTGTTACTGCATCTCAGCTATTCATATGGTTTTCAATGGCAGATTGTTTTTTGGGAGTGGGTTGCCAGGTCCTTCTTCCAAGCTTACAGCTCCTGGTGTTTTCAGGTGGTCTCTCATCCAAGTACTAAGCAGGCCCAACTCTGCTTAGCTTCAGAGATATGATGAGATAGGACACCACAGTTGTACAACTGCAGGCTAGCCTTCAGATAGAGCCCAAGTATCTGTAATTTTAGAGCAATTAAGCATTTCTAATGAAGAGCCACACCAAAGAACAACTGGTGTATAATGCACGTGTATTTCCAAAGCATAAAAGTATGTCATTGTTTGAAATGCGTGTCAAGAAAAAATGAGTCATTTTAATTTCTTTATGCAAATTTAAAGAGAAACCACCATAAGAAATTTATACTAAGATTTTAGATCAGAAATATTAAGAACAGATACTACAAGAAGAAATATGTTTTTAAAACCTCTGCTTTACATTCAATAAGGTTGCAAGATGTAGCAAAGGTAGTTAAATGCTTTATGAAACAGGTAAAGTTAATTATTTCAACACAAAATATTCTATGATTGAGTAAATTCAAGATTTCTGATGCTACAAGAATTTACAAGGACAATGCAAAGGTCAGGTGGGGCCACAGAAGTGAACTCTCACTATCCAAGGCTGAATACTCACCAAGGTATAATCCCCTTCCTTTACCCCTCGCTACAGTTTTTAACGTAAAAACAAGTTATGAGATTGAAAAATCATTAATCATATCATGGGTTTTACACATGGCTGTAATTACACAAGGGAAGCTTCTGTATGACCTTTGGTCTTGGTTATAAGCAGCACTTTCTTCCAGATGGTGCCATGATGTACCATCACTGTTCTGAACTTCAAAAGATGTTTGTACTATGGAGTGTTGTCAGTAAATAGGTTGCTTCTTCCTACTTTAGTATTAGTTGAACAACTGCAAGGATATAGCTGTTTAATTATTAAACACACATTCCATTATTAATGAGTTATTATCTTTTTTCTGATTATTAAACCTGTATGGAACAGCTTTGGTATAGACATGCAGTCAGCATTACTAGCTCCAGTCTTGGGATGTCATGTATGTCAAATTATTTCTCTACCATCTTGGGCATCAAAACATGGCTTAACAATACCAAATTTTAATGAAAATGCAATGAAAAACTATCTCTCATTTTCCATTGGGCACATGGATCATTTCCAAGAAGGGTGTTCAGATTATTGCTCAAGGCAAAAAGACTTCAAATTATAATTTTCCCATCGATCTAACAGAATTTCCAACTAATGAACTTCAGGAAAGAGATTCATTAAAGGAATAAAAGATAGCTCCTACCCCTTACCTCTACCAAATGTGTGTCTGACAATAAGATGTGAAATTCATTAAAACATGTCAGTAACCAAGGAAAATTAAATGTTACAAATAACTCAATTTCATGATGAGTAACAGCCCTCTATAATTGCCAAGTCAAACAATTAGCTAAATAAGCTACATAGTTTATCATCTTTGAACATGTTGCCATGAAATTTAATATTAAAAAAACTAGTTAATGAAACTTGAACCTGTTGATATATTAGGTGCCGTTGAGT
>VMDO01003484.1:18484-73078 GCA_007922755.1 Pedetes capensis
TTTTTTTTTTTTTTTTTTTTTTTTTTTTTTTTTTTTTTTTTTTTTTTTTTTTTTTTTTTTTTTTTTTTTTTTTTTTTTTTTTTTTTTTTTTTTTTTTTTTTTTTTTTTTTTTTTTTTTTTTTTTTTGTGTGTGTGTGTGGTACTGGGGCTTGAACCCAGAGCCTTGTGCTTGCATGCTTTGCAAGTCCTGGACCACTGAGCTGCACCCTCAGCCCATTTTTTTTTTTTATACCTTTTTCTGAGACAGGGTCTTGGTAAGTTATGCAGACTGCCTCTGGTCTCAAACTTGTGGTCCTCCTGCCTCTGCCTCCCGAGTCACTGGGATTACAGGTGTGCGCCACTGGGCCCAGCTCTCATAGGGTTTTCAATGGCTGATTGTTTTGGGATTGTTTTGGGAGTGGGTTGCCACATTCTTCTCCCATATTTGCAGTGCTGGGGATCAAACCCTAAGGCCTCAGGGAGCAGCCCTCTACCAACTGAGCTAACCACCAATCCTGAAATTAATTTTGTAATATGGAATACCTCAACTGTTATTTGCTTGAATCATTCTAGAGGTCCCCTGCCCCCCTGAACGGGTGATATTGATCAATGCATTTTATTCTCTTGCTTTACTCCATTCTTATCAAAACTGGAAAGGTAAGCTTTGTAGAAATCTATTTTGAAATAAAAATCTTGATTTTGCTGTTCAGTATCCAGTACTTCTTACATTTTGGAGAAGTAAACTATCTTGCTAAGCTACTATAAACTTTACTAAAAATTGGGCATGAATAAGTTAAGCACAATAGCAAACATCAGATCATGTGTTTTGGGATAGACATTGTGCTAAGTCTTCAAGTGCAAAAATTGTCAAAATGACTCTGAGGAGCCTGGCAGCTATGGGTACTGGACTCTGCTGATTGGCTCCATTTCTGCTGACACCATTATCAGGTTATGTGGCTCTGGACAAAACCCACCATGTCATCCAAAATGATGAGAAGCTGGACAAAATGCTCTCCAGTGTTCCTTCTCTCCCTGTAATTTTACAGTATATAAGTTAATAAAAGCAATTGTGGCTGAGATAATGCATCACGATGGAAAATAAAAAGGTTTTAATGTTTATGTCATGTGCCACTTTTCTTACAGGAAGTTGTTTCATGCTTATATTCTGCTTAGGTTATAGCCTTCAGCCGTAGCCCTGTGGCATCAGATCCCATCAAATCTCAAAGGCTAGGCAGGGTTGGGTCTGGTTAGTACTTGGATGAGAGACCACCTGGAAACACCAGGTGCTGTAGGCTTGGGAGAAGGACCTGTAACCCACTCCCAAAAAGCAATCCACCATTGAAAACCTTATGAATAGCAGAGAATCAAGGACAATAGTGTTTTTCCTGTTGTTTGTGGGGTTGCTGTGAGCTGGACACTGACTCGAGGGTACCCAACAACAACAACAACATTCTGCATAGGTTAGTGTTAAAACTACTTTCAATTCCCAGGTGACATCAGAAGACAGAGAAAGATGACTCATATTCATGCTCAGAAGAAGAATGAAGGAGCCTGTGAAAGGTACGAGTTAGAGATGTTATTTTATGGGTAAATAAACATGATCTCCCACATGCTTAGTGTAGAATGAGATCTATCAATCAAGCAAACATTTACCAAGTGCCCATTTGTGTCTACTAGTTGTGTTGGAAACCATAAAGCCCAAAAAGGAATCCAAACATACAGTGCCTGCCTTGAGAAGATTTAATTCACTTGACATAATTCTAAATGCCATGGCATGATGCCATTCAAACTATAAATTCTAGTTAATTTAGCAGTACTTATAGCCATAAGCTAGATACTGTTGTTGTTGTTGTTGTTATTGTTAGGTGCAGTCAAGTCAAATTTGACTCATAGCCACCTTTTGTAAAACAGGATGAAATACTATGTAACACTGTACCATGCACACCATCTTTTTATGTTTGAGCCCCATGTTGCAACCATTATGTTGCTTCTCATTTTGAGTCATGCCACATTAGCAAAAGGAACTCCCAGGAGCTTTACTCCATTCCTGTGATTAAAGTCAACTCTACTTAGAGGAGGCAACTCTTCCACAGTGGTCTTTTGAGTGCCTTCCAACCTGGACGGTTCATTTTCCAGCGCAATATTAGACAGTGCTTCTCTGCTCTTCATAGAGTTTTCACTGGCTAATTATTTTGGTTGTGGGCTGGCAGTTCCTTCTCCCTGGTCTGTCTTAGTCTGAAACCTGTCCACCTTGGATGGCCCTGCTGGTACTGAAATACTGCTGGCATAGCTTTCACCATCACAGTAACACACAAGCCCCCACAGTATTGCAAATTGACAGACAAGGAGGGGAAACAGCTGATTAGCAATCTTAATTTCATCTACAACCTTAATTCTTCTGTGCCTTGTAATCTAACATATTCACGTTTCAGGGATTAGAACATGACAAGCTGACAGACATGTGGGGAGATAAGCTGGATAGTAAATCTAAATTTCTCAATGAAAGAATAAAGTATACAATAAAGATCAAAGATCATTATACCACTACCCAAAGAGGAATACCTTGTGATAAAATGAAAAATTAAGCAATTAACTGAAGATCTAAGGAAACTTGAGAAATTGTTATGGGTATTCAAGTATTAGAATTACAGGTCTCCCTTAGGATAAATGAAAGTGCCTGATGTAATTTAAATTTGCTTTTTCAATTTCATATGAAAGTGTTGTGAGTTTGTTACAAATAAGGAGAGACAGTACTGTGTAATGTACTTTTGACCAGCAAAAATATCTATATTCAGATATCAATTAATAACTTGCTTACCATTGTAACATACTCATTCCTTTAGTTGCATGATAGATTCCTGGTCAGAATGTTACTTTTTTCTATGCCTCCCAAACCCTAAACCTAAATTGGTAAAGGTCATTTAATTGGTACATCTTCACTTACATTAGGACATGGACTATTGGAACAACTTTTCTCTGGAATACTGCTATACGTCATGAACAGAATAGCATCCACATATTGGACCTTAAATAGTCACTGGCTAAAACAAGCCATACCATCAATCTACAGTCATAGGATAAGAATAAGGGTAAACAGTTATTTTTTTCAATTAAAAATTTCTCCATGGAAGTAATACGTAAATGTACTTAATAAAATATTGTGAAATATTTTAATGGTAACAAATAAACAAAAACAAGGGGGTCTCTACCCTAGTCTCCCTTCTTTGAGTTCTTCCTCAGAGATGCACAACTTGAAGTTTGTATTCCTATTTCTAATGTGGGATCTGTGTGTGTGTGTGCGCATGTGTTAGATATATATACATGTGTGTTCACATTTGTATATAATAAACAACTTCTTGTGATTTGTTACACTAAATAATGGCTTTCTCATAAAGGTTTACCATTTTTAGTCAAAACTGACCACTTTTTCTCCCTCGTCTTCCCAATATAACTGTATTACAACTGACTAATAAACTGTACATTTTTGCATTTAACAGATTAACAGTCAGTGTTGGGGAAAAGAAGTGGCCTATGACTATGTTTACTTTTTATTTGGTAACTTTTTTTAAACCTGGAGTTAATGATCACCTCTTTTCTTACTGGTTTAGTGGACTATTATTCGTTTTTAGTTTCTCTGCCAATTCTCCAACAGATGTTTCCTGCCTACAAATAATTGTTTCTAAATATTAAAATCGATGAAACACTGATTTCATTCTTTTCTCTTTGTGAAAACTGTCTTCCTGGCAATGTACTTGCAGCTGCTTTTGTCTGAACAGTACTGACACTAGGGCAAACCTTGCGTTGTTACTTTGGAGAATCTCTATAAAAATTTCCTGCAACCACGTCCTTCCATGTGCTGATCTGACCCTTACCTTCCTATTGTTTTCTAAAAGAGATGATGGGGTACATGAGGTTATCCTTATTTTCTTTTCTGGCCTGGCTACAAAATTTATATAGTATATCCTATCTTTGATTAATTTATCTAATGGTATGATTCCAGGATCAAAGTCATTTATCTCTCAAAGTTGAAAGATAATTTATGGTAATCTGTCATCCAATGTTACTGTTGGAAAGTTTGGTGTTTTTCTGATCTTGATCCTTTGTGTGCATATTTTACCCTCCTTAAAAAAGTGTATTAGTCTTCTGGGGCTACCACAAAAAAAAACACCATACCCTGGGTGGCCTGAACAACATAAATTCACTCTTCATTGTTCTTGAGTCCTGGAAGTCCAAGACAGAGGCTCCAGCTGACTTGGTTCTCCTTAAGGCTGTCTTCCTGGATTGCAGAAAGCCCCCTTCTTGTGTTCTCACATTCAGGACAGAGAGAATAAGCCCTCTTCTCTCTACTATGAGGACACTGAAGTTAGTAGATTAAGACACCATTCTTAAGACCTCATTTAACCTTCATTACTTCTTTATTCCAAAGAGAGTAACCTTGGGGACTAAGGCTTCAATGTGTAAATTCTGAGGCACACAATTCAGTTCAAGGCAGGAAGTATCTGAAATTTTATGATACAGGCTCACCTTTGGCTAAGCCAAATTGTTTTTCAGTTCTGGAACTACTTTGAAGAAAATTTATTTTCTTTGATTTCTCCTACTAAAATTTATATTATTCAACTATTGCATCTCATGAATTCACTTTTTGAGTTTCTCATATTATTCCACTCTCTTTCATCTCTTTGTCTCTTTATTTTACTTTCTGGAGTATTTCTTAGCTATTATACTAGAAGGGTATACTATTATTAGCTTTTCTTCCTCAATTTTGTTTTGATTATCCAATCTTTAACTAACCAGGGCTATCTTTTATGCTCTCCCTCTTCCTACCTTGTCCCAACCAAACACTTTTCTTTACTTATTGGAAGTTGTAAATTTTCCTTTTTGGAGACATTTGATCTCATATTATTTTTTTTCTTTTTGGCCCTCTCTTTTCCTGGTAGGTTGTTTTGATCTCTATTGTTTCCACATGAGAGACTTTTATCAACTGGTGATCTCTGCATGTCTATGCATATTTAAACATAAAATAAAATCTATTATGGGTCAGAGGGTGGCAGGCATTGGTGGGATTTCTTATTCTGTGAACCTTACTGCTGTATTATTGTACATTCAGCTCGACCCTCAATGATTATATGTGAAGGCTTTTCCGTCAGGGTAAGCTCTTATAAAGAAAATTTTGTAATCTTCAATCACCCTAATGCTTATGGTAAGAGAAGCATTGACAAATGTTGTTTTTAAGCCTTTTTCTTTTGTGTTAAGAGCAGGGTTCTAACAATTTGGCATTGAGGTTCTTCTGCTTTATCCTTCTTTTTCAACTGTATGCATCCCACACTCCCACTGTACACTGTGGTCTCAGATCAGGAATTGCCTTTTTTATGTCTAGAAAGCTTCTCCTCTCTTGATGATGGAGAGAGGATGAGACACCATTACCTTGTTTTACAGAAGAGATAAGGATCAGGTGGTCACCCTCCAGCTAACACTCTCAAAACTAATTCTCTGTCCCCCATTTCTAATTGCAGATCCTACCTCAATATCCTGTAGGCTTTAGGTTGTTACCTATTGCAACTTCCCAATTCAGCTGCTACCCTTTCATTTATTTTTCACGTTTGTCATGGCAAGCCACCCATGTATGCTGCTACCCTTTTGAAAGTTCTCTTTAGTAAGAATGTGTCTTCTTTAGGACATTTTTATTGTGTATGTTATCTGAAAAAGTACAACTGGAAATAATCACTTCCTTGATTGATAAATAACCTATCATGAGGCAATTCTCTAACTTATGTAGTTCTATAATGACCAGTAACATTCTTTCTTTTGTTTCTATAGTCCTCAACAGGCCATCTTAAAAACATGAGCTATTCCATATGTATGACTGATAATGTACTTGACATTTCTTAGTTATTACAATGTTTTCATAGAGATCAAGTTTAGAGCTATGTAGATTAAAATCAGAAGAGGCAAAGTAAATATGCTATACATTAGCTAATATTTATTTTAAGTTTTCAAATGAGAAGATTAACATGTACATTGTTGATATTATTCTTAAATATAAAATGGAAATATTTTTTATCGTTGAGAAATAAATTGAAATTGAATACATCACCATGGACAGTGAGAATAATTTGTTCAGGAAAATGAGTTTTGGAACACAACAGTCCAGGGCTTGAAGGAAAGCTTCGTCTTTTACTAGGATATGACACTTAAATGTCTTTTGTCTCAATGTCCTTATCTCCAAAAATAGCAATAAATATAGTAAAATACTTTCTTCATACAAATGTTTTGAGGATTGCCTGAAATAATTCAGGTACATCTCTAAGCACAGTGACTAACCAATGGAATGGTCAATAAATTTTGCTGACATTAAGTTATTACAATTAATATCAGTGAAACTTTAAATATTTTGGAGCTTTTGGATTGTGCAAAGAATTCCCAGAAAAACCGTAAGCCAAGTAACTATGCAAAATAAAACACAGGTTAGAATTTGACAGAAAATGAATGATTACTGGGTTTTATTATTATTGTTGTTGTTGTTTTACTATGTAGACCATAATACCAAAGAACTATCCAATGGGAATTCCAAAGAAAGTAGAAGTGGAAAGTAAACTTCAAGGAAATGTAAAGTCAAAGTAACTTAAATCACCTACACTCTGCAAAGTTAGAATTTCTAATGTCTTATTACATCCATCATATTCATCATTTCATAGCTAAAATAGAAACCGGAGGACCCAGATTTAATGAGTGAACTTTTCCAACTGCATGGCTACTTAAGGTGAACTATTACTGTAGAGTAAAATTCAACTTTGTTTTTTGTTTTTAAGTCATAATTACACCAGAACACCAGCCTTATGCAGAGTCTAAAGTCAAATATACATCATGTGGGTAAAGCACTTGCACTATGTAAAGAGGAAGGCTTTTTCTTTGTTTAGTTGACACTTGCATTTATATGGAAAATTCAGTGCTAAGGTTCCATCTGTTCATGTTCTGTCACCTTTTGATTCATCTCCTATAAAAGTCAATATGTCACTATTCTCTGCATGTCAGTAGAGACTGATTGGAGTGCTGACTTTAAAGACAGGTCAGAAAGTCATGGCAAAAAAAAGGCAACAACCTTTGCTGGGAGAGAATGATGCTAAATGTCAAAGAACAAAAGATTTTAGATGTGACTTAAAGAGTGACATGCAAAATGTTTAACTGTATTGCTGGGATATTAGATTCCAAACCATGTAACACTGACCCAAGCTCTTGGGACAGCCACTCAGAGTTCCTTTGGAATTCTACTTCTCTCAGCTTTTCCCAGAACAGAAGAGGAAGGACCAATAGTTATGTATCATTTTATCAAACAGCCTCCATCTGTGCTGAGGCAGATGGGAAATCTAAAAACAAAATGGAAAGAATTATTCCAAGTTTAAATTCAGGGCTTACCATTCTCTGACCATGTTATACAAGAAAGATGGTTATATCTCTAGAGGCATGGGGCCAAATTTTTAAAACTTGGTATTGAAACCATCAGAGCCTTAAATAAACATCATCTCTGCTCTGTGTCTGAAGTATTCATGGCATTCTATAGACAGCCTATAGAAATGTATTAAACTTTCTTTTTTGTTAGTCTTGAAAAAAATTATTTCATCTCAGATCATTCCTGAACCTCAACCTATTCCTTACACTTGTTCATGTTGAGTAGGTAAAGAGATGAGAGAATCAACTCATGAGTGAGAGTGAGATGAGACTGTACCATGTTAGAGTAGAGTGAAGCTTAGGTCCAGGCTACAGAAGATTAGCAAAAGGTTAGGAATAACTATTGCTTATGATTGTTCGCCTGCAGCCATAGCCCTGTGGCATCCGATTCCCGTCAGACCTCGGAAGCTAAGCCAGGGTCGGGCCTGGTTAGTACTTGGATGGGAGACCACCTGGGAACACCAGATACTGTAGGCTTGGGAGAAGGACCCGGCAACCCACTCCCAAAAATCAATCCGCCATTGAAACCTCTATTAATAACAGAAGCAGCACTGACAATACTGTTTTGCCTGTTGTACATAGGGTTGCTATGAATTGGATACTGATTCGAAGGCACCTAACAACAACAACAACATGATTATAAAGCCTGCAGCTGTACCACTGTGGCACCCAATCCTGTCAGATCTTTGAAGCTAAGCAGGGTTGGGCCTACTTAGGACTTGGGTGGGAGACTGCCTGGGAACACAGGTGCTGTAGGCTTGGGAGAAGGACCCAGCAGGAAACCTACTCCCAAAAATCAATCAGCCATTGAAAACCCTACGAATAGCAGAGAAGCACTAACAATAGTGCTTACCTTTTGTTCGTAGGGTCTCTATGAGTCATACATAAACTTGATGGCACCTAACAACAGCAACATAACCGTAAAAACTGAAGTATTTTATTTATGAAAGGCAAAATGAATGTTCTGCTTCTTTACATGATTTATTACATTAAAAAAAAAACATGTGACAGCACTCACTGCATGCCACTCACGTTTGTGGTAGAAGAACACATAGAATAGATCGTCGAGGCAAAAGTTTACTATCATGTAGGAAGTCAGGCACACACTAGATAATTTCACTACCATATAAGGCATAAGGAGAAAGAGATAGCTCAAAAGCACTTACCTGAACCCTAGGGTTCAGAGTTGGCTTCTGAGAGAGGATTACGCCTTAACCTGAGTCTTAAAGAAAGCATAGTGGCAATTGTCTAAGTATACATGAGAGCGTTCTAAACAGATTAAGGATGAACAAAGCTACAGAGGCATGAATATGTATGATTCACTTGAAAATTGTAAGTGTTGCCACATTCATTTGAGAACACAGTTGGGAAGTAAATGGGAGGCTATAGAACACCAACGTTAAAACACACCCAGGAACAATCTACGTTCTGTTAGAACTTAGCACAATGATGAAATGTTCCCTATTTCAACTGTGTAATACATAGCCACATCTGACTATCAAAGCCTTGAAACGTGGCTAGGGAAGCTGAAAACTTGAATTTTCAATTTTATTTATTTTTAATTAATTTTCATTTAAATTGCCACACACAGCAGTTACTATTTTGGTCAGACAAATGACAGAAGTGCGTGCTATCAGTGCATGGCAGATAAAAGCACTTGGGTATTATTCTCATGTTGTTGTTGTTAGGTGCCGTCAAGTCGGTATCCGACTCATAGTGACCCTCTGTACAACAGGGGAAACACTATTGTCAGTGCTTCTCTGCTGTTCATAGGGTTTTCAATGGCAGATTGATTTTTGGGAGGGGGTATCCAGGTCCTTCTCCCAAGCCTACAGCACCTGGTGTTCCCACGTGGTCTCCCATCCACCTACTAACCAGGCCCAACCCTGCTTAGCTTCTGAAATCTGACGGGATCAGATTCCACAGGGCTATGGCTGCAGGCATTATTCTCATAAGAGCTGAAAAACCTCAGTAATTTTAAAACAGGAAAGTGGCATGGCAGAATTTGGGTCTTAGATTATATTGGCGATGTCATAGAGAATGGATTTGGGACCACAGGTCATGAGTCAAGAGAGACTGATTACACTCCCATTGTTATTACCCCAAAGAGACAAACAGCAATAGGGACAATGGACTGATTTGAAAAACTGCTTAAAGAGTATAGTGAAGGTCAGTGAAGGGGAGGACATCAGGATTTGGGGATGGAGGACCAAGTTGTTTACTGTTTATGTGAGAGAATACCAATGGGAGAGCAATAAGATGAGAAAAATGCATTTGTAACCACAATGCTGCCAAGAAGAACAGAGGCTCCAACACTGCTTAGCCACTAATCTTCCAGAATAAGACTTCAGAATCAAGAAATCCGGTCCACTGGCACCTGCTGTTTGTCTCTCACCCAGCATTTCTACCTCTTTTTGGTCAAAATATTTTTACATGAAAGGATACTATTCTCTGATTCCATGGAGACATTTTTTTTTTAAATTTGTAACTGGATCTACTGTTACTTATATTCTGATGTTTCTAGAATTTTCTGTTACACTGTTGCTGTTGTTGTTAGGTGCTGTCCAGTTGTCTGACTCACAGCGACCCTCATCGGGTTTTCAATGGCTGATTGTTTTGCGATTGCTTCGGGAGTGGACTGCCACCTCCTTCTCCCAGTTTTGCAGTGCTGGAGATTGAACCTGGGTCCTCAGGGAGTGTGTGGAACAGGCGCTCTTCCAACTGAGCCAAACCCCAACCCTTCAGTTACATAACTCAATAAAATTTTTTGTTGCTGTTGTTGCTAAATAGTTCAAGTTGATTTGTGTCAATCTTAAGTGAAAGAATATGGTCTAAGCACAGAAACAGAATCAGGTGACAGTGGCTATGTGTCTGCCATCAATGCAGGATGAGGTGATGGTCTGGATAGCAGAGGCTGCATTGTGATATTTTCTCTGTTTCTAGCTGGAGAAAAGCATTTGGGGAGCAATTAGAGAGAGCACTATTGCTGATCAGGGTTGGCTGTGCTGGTGGAAACCGTGGAGCATGTTTAGCTCAACAAGAATTCTATAGTCTTTTCCCAAGTGCTTGGTAACTGAGAGAACATTTGCAATTGGCAGCAGGGTAATTCTCCATTATAATGAAGTTCAAGTTTCTCTGTCAATATGAAACAGGAGAATGAACTGAAAAGAAACATTTTTTTCTCTATTTCTAAAAAGACTAAGGAGTTATAGAGGGACTATTTCAAATATGAATGTTGGACAAGAAGAAATACATTGTTTTAAAGAAAAGGTATTGATATTATCTTAATATCAAAAGCTTCTACTCATGCTTTGGAGATTAACAATTTTTTTAAATAACTGCTGAATAAATATTTAACATATTATCCTATTAAAAAATATAGCATAGCAGTTGAGAAGTTAGGATCTACAGCCCTGTCATCTAGATTCACAGTTAAGATCTACCACTTACTGTGTGACCTCAGGGATGTTACTTAACCACTTTGTGAGCTTTATGCTAAATGAATTTATAGATGTATACTGTCTTGAATAGTGATTGACAAATAGAAAGCAGCCAAAAGGTGCTAGCTCTTAAACTAGGTATATCACAGAGTCATGCCAACTAAATCAGTTTCTATAACCATGTATATTGCAAACATAAGGGTATCTCTGACTTTACAACTTTGGGAGATAATTGGTATAAGGCAAATCATCCCAATTTTAAATCATCCAGTATAATACTGAGTTAGAAGTAAAGGGAAAAATCTTATTCTTGCCTTTAGGCAAAAGAAGCTAAAGGGATAAAATCTCAGTATTTATGCAGTAATTACTTTTGTAAAATCAATGTATGAGCTACAGTTATCATGAGAATAATGAAATACAAAGGCAGAAACATTCGAGTTGGTATCAGGTGGACAAAACAAGTCCCTGCCCCTTAGTGATCAACTCACAGCTGGTTCAGTTTTCTTTTTCTTTCTTCTCTTTCTATTAGGAAGCATTACTGTCTGCGGATCTATGTAAGGATGACTCTTTGGTAATCTCAGTGAAACGTGCTTGCTGGCTGACTCTGGCTTTTAATTGATGGATGTTTCAGTTACAGAAATCACAGCTGCACTTGGATCTAAGTGATGTACCGCTGGCAGGCTTTGTACTGAGGCCAAGGAATGAATGGACCACAGAGAGGTAGCCTTTTATTGTAGGCATTGCTCCATTCTTCCTGGGCAGGGAGCAAGCTCACAGGTGAAGAAACAAAGAAAACATCTGGCTGCCGCAGCTGCCTTTGATATTTATTTTGTAGTTGGCAAATTTCAAAGATAGTCAGAGATTAAAATGCTTGCTAGTGTCTCCTTTCTGTCATTACTTGGCAGGACCCAGTGCTATTCCCAATGTGCCTTCTTCACATGTTACATGCAGAAAATGTGTACTTACTGCCTTGCTTGAAAGGAGTTTATCATCATATTTTATCTAAAGAGTTGGACTCAAGAGCTGGGCTTGAAACTTGGCTTCTCCAGTTAGTGTGAGACCCATGGACATGATATTAAATCTCCCTGAGGGCACTGGGTTTTAGCTCAGTTTGAAGAGTGCTACTCTGTGCTCTCTGAGGCCCTGGGTTTGATCCCCAACACCACAAAAATGGGAAAAGAACCTGGCAGCCCACTGCTGACACAATCAGCCATTGAATGCCCTAGAAAAAGCAGAGAAGCACTGATGTAGTGCCGGGCATGACACAGGGTCAGGTAGTGTTTCGTTCTGTGGTACACAGGGTCGCCATGAGTCAGACCTGACCATGGCAGCCAACATCAACAACAAATGAGTCTCCACTAGTTCACTTATAAACCTGGTCATAATTACAATATCTACTTTATAGAGTGGTTATAGGCTAAAATTAGATCATAAATAGAAGATGTCTAGCACATACTAAAGACTCAATACATAGATAATAATGATAACTATAAGAAATCATAAACATGATTTTGTGTGATAACTATTAAATATTTCAATTTGGCAAGAGTTTTAAAATATCTGTTACTTCGTGGCATGACTCAGAGCGTGCCACTTTTCTCAGCACCTTCCAGATAGAGAAGCAATGACATGAGAATTCGTTTTTAAAAAGGCCACCTTGTTAATTTTTCCTAATGATTTCTGAAAAATTTCAAAGTTCATCAGATTTGAATTTCACAGTGAACCTCATAGAGCTTCTAAACCTCCATCTGTCTTGTTAATTTTTAAGTATTTTCGTGTGCATTGGGATTGAAAGTTGCATTTTATTTGAGGGAGGGCTAAGCCATGTGGCTTAGTGAAGTCCCTAACGAAACCGCCTGGGCTGGTGCAGGCTGAGGAGTACTGCGGTAGATCCAGTCACACCCACTCTGTCAAACAGGCAGGGCTTGCAGTGCCCAACCAAACACAGATGCCTGGAAGGCTCGAAGACTACCACTGCAAGAGGAATTTGCAGATATATGCCAGGTGCAGAGATGAGTCAGACTTACCTGCACCCATGCTGGAGTAAGGCAGCAGTTATTTATTTTGGGAAAACAAATAAATGAATATTAGAAGGCAAATTGCAAAACTGCAATCACTTTGAAGAGTGGGAGAGAGGAATCAGTCTTACTTTTCCTATAGGGATGTCTTTTCCTTTTGTTTTTCAACCTGGATACTGCCACTGCTTGCTACATGAGAACATCCTGCTTAATTAACCTTTCCAATTCTGGCCCAATTATAAGCAATATTTTTCATTCCTTTTCTGAGATAGGCTAATACCTTCATATATCCGTATCCATATCATCTCTTTATCCACCCATTCATTTATATCCATCTGTTTATCTGCCTGCAGCCGTAGCACTGTGGTGTCCTATCCTGTCAGATCTCTGAAGCTATGCAGCATCAGGCCTGGTTAGTACTTGGATGGGAAACCGCCTGAGAAGACCAGGTGCTGTAGACTTGGGAGGCAACCACTCCCCAAAAGAATCAGCCATGGAAAACACTATAAACAGCAGAGAAGCACTGACAATACTGTTTCACCTGTTGTATGTAGGGTCGCTATGAGTCAGACACCAACTTGATGGCAACTAACATCTGTTTATCTACATATACATACACAACCACACACAATGGTTATTTTTTGGTTTCATTTTTATAAAGCTAAATATTAAGTAAAAAAATAAAGGAAGCAAAACCATTGTATATAACAAAGCAGTTGCATTAACAAGTGTGAGTATAGCTCCTATAATAGCTATCCAGCCCCCCGGGTTATCCACAGTCAATTCCACACACAGTTTCCTAAAATAATTACTTTCCCAGATCAAAAGCCTGCTCTATCTCACTGATGCCTTGCCTGGCTTCCTTCCTTCTTCCTTTCCTCTCTGTTTATCCTGACAAGTATCCACTTTTTTTTCTACTGGTGATGGTCTGAATTATTTAACGGGTATACATTTTTCTTTGGAACCTGTTAGAGGATTATCATTTCAGGAGCTGCCACTCACAGATTTTCTTCTGAATGAAAATTGAGCAAATTTCTAACATCAGCAAAGAACAATGAGTTATAGTTCACCATTTATGTAGTTGATTTTATACTCTTTTGGCAGTTCTATGACATTTTGGGGGGTACCTGCAAATGTTTCTCTTAGAACTTGCTGATGAGCAGCACATGAGACCCTGTGCGTTCACAGCCATCTATTTTTCCTTTCACAGACAACTTCAAAAGGCCATGTTTGAGCTCAGATACATGCACAGGAGCCTTCAGCTGAGCGTGGGCTTCTTGGCACAGTTAGGATTTCTATAATAATTAATGTGACATTTGAAGTTGTCCACCTTAGTCATTCCACCTATATAATAGTTGCTTTCTATTTACTTATATCCAAGTCTCTACATCCACTACCAATGCAAGGGTAGCACAGCCTGATTACATGCTTTCGGAGTGGATAAATATGTGAGGATAACACATCGTCAGCTTGATCACTGTCAGTCCACTGAAAGGAGTTTCAGACATGGCTTTTGAGAGGCTTACTCTATTATACATCAAAATAAGGCTATCTATGCAAGCCAGAAAAAGACACTATTTGAGGCAATCCAGATCTCTTTCTGTTCTTCATTTTTACTTCCTACTTGCTTTCCTTTTTTACTTTCTTTTCTGCTAGATGGTAAATATGTCTCGAGTAGGGTGTCACCACGACAGTTCTTCAGACCCCTCTTGTATCACTCCAGTGATCCTACAGCAGCTTTTCATCCTAGGGCTTTTCTTACCCTCCATGATACTCTGAACAGTACCCAGGATGCGTGTGCCCTTGACCCTCCTGCAGTGCCCCATGGCATTAGCAGTGTTATCTCCAATTCAGTTCTGCAAATATGGGAACAATAGCTTCCTGTCTCCCTGAGACAGATGATAGGCTCGGGGTAAGCAACAGCCACTTTGCACCCCAAACATGATCAACCTGTGATAGTCTGATTGGTTCTTTCCTCTGACCTTAATTCTCATCGATTTTTCTCTTGCTTTTACAAATGCCTGAAAGGATTTCAAGTTGTGTTAAGATAAGGAGCATGATCTGGACATCAGGGTTTCTCTTTTTCCCTTTTAAAAATCTTTGGGTTTTTTTTTTTTTTTTGGCCTGAACCTTAACTGAGTATCCTGATTTACAATTAAGTGGGCTTGAGGAGAATGTCACTATTTTCTGCAATGCAAAGTCAATCTAGTTGATGAATGTGGACCCCTGCCATATGGGGTTTACAGAGCAACAGAGAAACAAGAGGGTCTTTTCTATTCTTGAGGATTTTCTGCAGCCAGTCTCAGGCCATGAGTACATTATAGCTTTTTAGCTGAGATGTGCAGCAAAAATTGAAAAATAAAAACTTTTTCAAATAAGCCCAGAGGAGTTGCCTGGGTATGCAATGTATGTACCCTCCTCCTTCCCCATTTGAATGGTGTTGAATACATAATATATTCTGATCAATTATTTGTTAACATGTACCGCATCAGTGTCTTGTATTAGTTTTTTCATTAGGTTTCAACATACAGGAGCTAACTTGAATTGGGTTACACATAAAAATAAGTATGTTGTTATTGTTTTTGTTAGGTGCCATCAAGTCATGTCCAACTCATAGCGACCCTCATAGTGTTTTCAATGGCTGATTATTTCGGGATTGCCTCAGGAGTGGATTGCCAAATCTTTCTCCCATTTTTGCATGCTGGGAATGAAACCCAAGACCTCAGAGATTGCAGAGGGCGCTCTACCAACTGAGCTAAATCTCAGCCCCACTTGAATTGGCTTACACATAAAAATAAGCATGTAGGATGATGTTACCCAAGGGCTCCGCAGGAGGTATAGCTTTAAGCCAATGTGGACCAAGAGGTCCTATGTATATCCCTAGAACACAATATTTCTTTCTGTTTCTCTTAGTCTTATTTTTCAACAGATTTTTCTTTCCCATTAATTGCAGGCTGGTTACCAAGCAATTGCTCCATCTACCCATTTAAAAGCTGAAATTCTAAGAAAATTCCTAAGGTTTATTCTATTATCTGCTTAGGCAATGTGCGCAATCTGTACCCAGTCACTGTGGCCCACAGAACAGGACTCACAAAATGGGTTAGGTGAGGTTCACATGCATTAGCCTCAAAGTGTGGGCCCCACCAAGCCCATGTGGATTGGGTCTGGGTAAGAAGAAAGGTGTGATGAAAGGATAGGGAGAGGAGGGGGAAGAAATGAGGATCAGATCAATTGGGAAAGTTCACTTCAGAAGAGACTCTAGAGGTCTTGGTAGCTTTGGATCAGGGATGTTAACATTTATTCTGTGGGCAGGGAGGAATCAGTGAAGCCCTTGAACAGCAGAAGTGCAACCTAAGGGCTGTCAGTGAAATGCATGCAGAAGCAGAAAATAATAGATGAGAGGTAGAGACAGAGCCAGGGAATAAATAAGAAACGAAAAAAGAAATAATGAGGGCTGCAAAGGATTTTTCCCAGGTTTGTTTGTTGGCTTTGCTTTTGTCCCTTCCTTTCTCTCATGGGAGAAGTCAAACTGTAAATGATCATAGTTGTTTTTTTTAGTTTACTGATTTATTTACTTATTTACTTACCATAGTACTGTAGAGTTGAATCCAGGGCCTTGCATATGTTAGGCAAGTGCTCTACCACTGAGCTGCACACCCAGATCATTTTTTAAATTTTGAGACAGGGTCCTATTAGGTGGCACAGGCTGTGTCTGATCCTGCCTCAGCCTCCCCAATAGCTAGAATTATGTCCATTGTATTATTTACTATGCCTGTAATGGTAGCACTGTGGCATCTGATCCTGTCAGATCTCAGAAGTTAAGCAGGGTCAGGCCTGGTTAGTACTTGGATAGGAGACCACCTGGGAACATCAGGTGCTGTAGGCTTGGGAGAAGGACTCAGCAACCCACTCACAAAAATCAATCCACCATTGAAAACCCTATGAATATCAGAGAAGCACTGATGATAGTGTTTCCCCTGTTGTATGTAGGGTCGCTATGAGCAGAACACCGACTAGACAGCACCTCACAACTATAACAAATTATTTACTAGGGTTTGAGTTGTATGAGAGATATTGATGAAATTCAAAATGAATCCTGCTTTTAAACATAAACTTCATAGTAATAAATTCCATCAGAAAACATTAAGAAAATGTTCTATAGGAATTCAAAGGAAATTAAAGAAAACAACATTTCTGGTGGGAGGTTCAGAGGGGAACCTCTTTAAGGAATAAACATTGCAGCGGAATTGGTAGTATTTGTATTTCCAGGAGTAAGATAAAATGGGAAAGGCAGAAGACAGCTTGTAGTTAATCATGGCTCCGTAGGATAACCATGTATACAGGTGTAAGGAAAGGCATTGTAGATAAAGGAACAGCACAAACAAAGGCACAAAGTCAGCTTTCAGAAAACCCCATGCAATTACAGCTCTCATTAAAGCAGATAAAACTAAAGTGGGTTAGCCAGATACACCTCTAGATAGGTGCCTTTGGAAAGACAGCAGCAGTCTGGGTAGCTCCAGGTAAGGGGAACCTCTTTGTGCTGCTGGCTGGCAGGACCTCTGCAGCTCTTGAAAAGCAGAAAAGCAACATCAGAACTGCAGTAAGACTGACTCATCTAGAAGCAGAAACTAGTAGGTTACAGACAAACATAAGTGTGATAAGAAATAAGATACCAGGAAAGAAACAATGGGGGTCTGAGGGATTATCCCTAGTACTTGCCTCATAGCTTCCTATAGGCATTGGAGACAGTTTGATAACACGGTGGAGAGTAGAGAGTGAGGAAGTGGGAAGCAGAGCCTTGGCCACTTGTGTTCAGGTCAAGATAGATCTGAATTTAATCAATTAGGAAGCAATCTGGTAGAGAGGCTATTGGGGAATGATCTTTGCAGTATTTGGGCCTAGGTCAGTAGTTTTTAGCATTTGCACCTTAGAATGAATTGAATAAGCCTTTGATGAAATTATCAGTCTGAGGTGAGGCTCCAGGTAAGTTTGTTTGTTTGTTTTTGTGGTAGTTGGGGGATAAATCCACGGCCTCACACATCCTTTACAAGTCCTCTACCACTGGCCTTCTCACCCAGCCCATTTTTTTCACTTTTTATCTTGAGACAGTCTTGCTAAATTATGCAGGCTCCCTTTGGCCTGGAACCTGGAATCCTCCTGCCTCTGCCTCCTGAGTCACTGGGACTGCAGGTGTGTGCAACTGGACCTGGCCTAAGTATATTTTTAAAGTGAGATATGCAGGCAAACCTCACATGCAGCTATAGCCGAGAATAACTATCAACTCAGTGACAAGTTCCAATTCAAGTTCTTTATACTTTTACTATAACCATGCCTGAGACACTGAAATTTGGTTTTCTCTTTGACCAACAGTAGTATGTACAAGAAGAGTCCAGCCAAGATGGTTGTACAAAGAACCAGGGTACAAAGGAAAATTGTATTTCAAAGACAATGGTCAAGAGAGTACTCTGGAAATCATCAAGGAAGTAATGAGGACCCAAAATAGCACAGAGAATTGGAAGGACAAACTAGAGAAGAAAACAAAGCAAATGGCAACTTCAACCCTGGTGATCTGGTCAGTGGGGAGCACCACACGGCCAGGAAAAGGGAAGTAATAATGTGCCAGCAACTCATCACAGCAGCAGCCCAGCAGCCCAAACTGAAAGAGAATTCCACAGTCTTCACAGGCTTTGAATCCAGAGCTGATCAAAGACTGACTGCTGTGTTCCAAAGAAGGTCTCACATTGAGCCTCCTCACCTCCTGAACCCAAGCTGGTATAATAGCCATGGCTAGTTGTCACCCTCCCTTAGGGTCTGCAAGCTGGTCCTCTGATATTGCCAGAAGCCTTGGGCCCATGTAGGCCTCAGAGGGCAGAGGATGGTCCCCTCAGTGTCCTGCAGCTCCAGGATCAGAAGCTTCCCAAGTCCCATTCATGCTTACCCCTCAGGAACTAGGAAAGTTCTGCAATATGAGATCAACTACAATATGAGATACCCATCAGTGGGTGGATGAAATGTGTTATGCATACACAGTGGAATATTATTCAGCCATAAAAAGAACAAAACCACGTCATTTGCAGTAACATGGATAGAACTGGAGGAAATTATGTTAAGTGAAAAAAGCCAGACACAAAAAGACTTATGTTCCACATGTTTTCACTTGTAGAAACAAAGTCACTCTCATAGAAAAATGGAATAGAAAGAATAGTGCTCACTAGATACTAGGAAGGATGAGGGGGAGGGAGATCAAAAAACAGTTGGAGACAAGGAATTAGTTCTGGTTTCTCTATAGTGCAGTAGGGTACCTAGTGATGAAAACAATCTGTGATATGGTTCAAAACTACTAAAACAAGCCAGACGCAGTGGCACATGCCTGTAATCCCAGCAACTTGGAAGGCAGAGGCAGGAGGATTGTGAATATGAGGCTGGGGGAGCCTGCATAACTTAGATCTTGACTCAAAATAAAAAATAAACAATGGGCTGGAGGTACAGCCTACTAGTACAGCATTTGCAAAGTATGTGCAAGACCCTGGGTTCAGCCCCTAAAGAGGAATGACATTTCCAAGGTCATGGGTGGTAGTGTAGCTAGTATTGCACATGGTAGAAAAATTTACCAGAGTGTAGAACAGAACAGAAAATAAGTTTCACAGTACACTCAAAGAGGGCAGTGGGCAAAAGCAACAAGAAATGTTTTATGCTCTGCCCCTGGGTAATGGAATGCTGGTGTTTTTGAGCGGTCTCTGGGTAGCCTGCAGCTGGCTTGACCTGGGCTGGAAATAACTCACTTCTGAAACAGTTTAGGGTTGAGACTGATTAACTTTCCTTTGAGGAGTCTTGCCACAGCCACCTTGCCCTTGTATCCTGTGGCTCTCATGGTGGGGCAGTTCTCAGGGTAAGCCTGTCATGTCACGCCCTACATCCCCTACAGCATCCCTTAGAAACAGCTTTCCTCCCATACCCAACAGATAATAATGATGAACGCATGAAGAGATGGAGAGGCTTATTTACTCCAGTTTGGTTATAACAACTTGTGTACAAGTATCATATTACCATAATGTACACCACTGATATTGTTAGATGCCATGCAGTCCAGTCTGACTCACAGTGACCCTCATAGGGTTTTCAATGGCTGGTTATTTTCGGGATTGCTTCAGGAGTGGATTGCCACATCATCCTTTTCCCACTTTTGTGGTGCTGGGGATTGAATGTGGATCCTCAGAGAGTGCAGAGCAGCGTTCTACCAACTGAGCTAAACACCAGCCCATCATGTACTCCATAAAGATGTATAAATATGTCTCAACAAATACAAAGAAGACCCCCAAAATAAATAAATATGTACAGACCCACTATATAAAGCAAATCTTGACACTGTAGGGAGGACAAAATCCAGATTTTACAATCAAACCTGAGAGGTGGGTGTGGTGGCATTACAGGAGCATTCAGGATGGAGGGTGAGGCAGGAGGATCAACCAGAGTTTGAGGTCAGCCTGTGCTACACAGGAAGACATTGTCTCAAAAGGGTCAAACATGCTTAGGTTGAATCCAAGTCTTTCTACTGACTAGCTGTGTGACCCTGGATGAAATATTCAACCTTTCTCAGTCTCAGCAGTATCAACGACTATGCTGAAGATTATGCAACCATGCAAGATGAAAGTGGAGGCTGAACTCAGGTCCACCAAATAATACCAGGCTCTCTAAGTTTCCTCAGACAGAGAAAGGTCAACTTTAATGGTCAGAACACTTATGGTCAGTTATCTTATATTTGAGCCTCAGTTTGCTCGTTTGCACAATGGGAGGTTTTCTCTCTCTCTCTCTCTCTTTCTTTCTTTTTCTCCTTCCTGTCCTCCTTTTTTTTTTCTTTCTTTTCTTTCCTTTTGTGGTACTGAGGGGCTGAACCCAGGGCCTTATACATACTTTGCAAGTGGTCTACCACTGGGATGCACCCTCAACCCATTTTTAATTCTTTTCTCTCTCTCTCTCTCTTTTTTTTTTCTCTTGAGTCAGGGTTTCATGAAGCTGTGCAGGCTACTTCTGGCCCTGAACCTGTGGTCCTCCTACCTCTGCCCCCTGAGTCACTGGGATTACACGCATATGTCACTATACCTAGCTTGAGGATTTCTACATCTCTAGCAGTAAACATTTATTGGGTGCTCAGTGTACATCAGACATTATTTAAAGTGCGAAGCATGTATACCTTTGCATAATTGTCATAATGATATCTGACTGTTATTTTCCTTTTTGAAGCATGGTAAACAGAGTGGTCAGTGACTTGCTTAAGATCACACAGCAAGTGCATGCAGGGTCTGATACCAGATGATCTTTCTTCAGAATGTTGACTTTAAACCATTACACTTTATTTTTAAAGAACCTGCTACTATTTATATACTACATTAGCTCCTATCCGTTTGGACTTGGATATGGTATTAACAGGACACCCATTTATGAAATAACCTGTTTCCTCTTCCTGGAATGATACTTCTCACTTTCATAACTTGAAAGGGTCATCGAATCAGAGTCTATATCAATATTAACAGGAATGTGTAAAGGGCAATAAATCTGTCTCTCTTGCACACATATCACAGGAAAAGCCAGCATGTAATGGCAATCTCATAAAAACATTGTTAGAGGATAAAACAGCACTATGAAGTCAAGTGGGATTAATGGATGGGCAATAAATCTGATAGAACTTGAATGAGCAGAATTTGGATTTAATGCTATTTAGATTTTGCCTACATCGAACCAGGGTCCCTCTGATAAATCATGCTGATCATAAGTGAAGTTGATTCTCCAACTCTTTATAAAAGGGACAACCAGAACCCTTTATAGGGAATGTTTTACAGTTTTGTTTGTTTGTTTGTTTGTTTGTTTGGGAAAGAGAAATTCAATAGTATGAGATGAGAACAGGAAGAATTCCTTATTCTATATTCATGCCAGGGGCTTGGATTTAGCTCAGTTGGTAGAGCACTGCTCTGCAGTCTCTGAGGTCCTGAGTTCGATTCCCAGCACTGCAAAAATGGGAGAAGGACATGGCAATCCACTCCCAAGGCAATCCCGAAACAATCTGCCATTGAAAACCCTATGAGGGTCACAATGAGTAGGACACGACTCGACGGCACCTAACAACAACAACAATATTGATGCCAGGTTCCAAATTATTGATGGCTAGGGTGACTGTCTTGGTTTTACACAGAATGAGCTACACTGGCTTTGTTTTGGGGCTAGAGACATAATATCTCAAAGGCCTTGTTTTAATGCCCTTCTCTCCTAACTCAACCCTAAAGAACTGGGTTACTAGTGGGATGAGAGACACAGTAGGAGCTTTGGCTTGAGACATCAGATCAAAGTTAGAACAGGGAATTAATTCCATTCCACATTGTTCTAACATCAAAGGTTATTAGCAAAATCCCCCAAATCAAGATATGAATAGTTTAACAAGAATAGATTTGGAAATATGTGTGTTGTACCTTTTGAGTCCAAAATCACACTGATATGTCTGGCTAAACAACAGGCATCTCCTTAAACACCCATTATTCAGTGAGACAGAAGAATTCTCCAGAGGCATTTAGATTATAAAGGTATTTTCTCTTTCTCTGAGTCACAGAAATACTATCTCACCTACAAGATAGGTGCAAAAATATGAAATTAAAAACCGTTTTAAGTAGCAATTTTTCTTTCCTGGTAAAGAACAGAGGGATATTGATACATAATTATTTGTAATTTTAATTGTAAGCACTTTGAAGTCCATATGTTAGGCAACTTTAGGGCCAATTAGGCTTTTGCATAACTTCTAAGTAACCACTTTAGAATTTTGTTAAGTGGAGGCAGTGCATAAGGAATTAAATGTGCAATCCATATTTATTTGAATACTTATAATAAGAAACTGAACAGGAGAAAGCCTGCAAATTCATATTGTAATGACTTAACAGGGATAAAACACTGTGTTATTAGTATACATTTAATTCATTAGGCCATACAAAACGTAAATCAATAAGAGAAAATTTTATATACTTCCGCTGACTCCTTCCTGCTATCAGTGCTAGCCAAGTGAATCTCTACTGAGCAGACTTTATAGCATTTCTACTCTAATTAGACTCTATCAATTTCCTCCTACAGTGAAATGACCTTGAAACACAGAAGCTCTTTCATTGCTGGCTTAGAAAATGCTTTCTTGTGAGATCCAAAGCTCTTCTTCACTTCTCAGACCTAGTCATCGTACAGCAAGGGCATTCTTAAAAATGCTCTTTGGAACAAATACACCATAAATAAACATGCCTAGCCTTCTTCTCTTAAAAAAAATGAGAGAATCTGAGAAAAATGTTATGGTTTTGGTTTGCACATTGGAAATTTCTGAGAGGGAGCCAGAAAGTAGTCATTATTTTGTCTGTTCTGAGAGACTTCATGTAAATTCTCTCAGAACTAATAACCACAACTAGGAATCAGGCACATTATAAAATGTTTCCTCAACATACAGTCTGCATTTAAAAACATGATTGAGATGGTCTGCCCTTAAACAGTGAATCTAAAGACTAAGATTTATTATAGATTTTTTAAGTAATTTTAATCCCAGGAAAGGTATATGTATTTATTCAGAAATATAGCACTGTGCTTTATATTGCTGGAAAGACAAATATTTAAAATTCTTTAAAGGTGTAAATGCCAAATGTCCACTTATCTTCAAAAGAAATCCAAGAAAGATTATTTTCAAAGAATAAAACAGAGCACTCTAAACTCTACCTTGCCTTTCTGTAATGCACAACAGTTTTGTTCCTTTCTAAGGCAAAATATAAGACTAACTATCTGTTGGATTTACTCATACAAACTATGAAGTTATTTTTATTGATGTCTCAGAACTTGGGTGGTTGAAAATCACAGTTCACCCTAGATTTATCTGACAGTATATGGGTGTAAGAAATGATTCTTCCAAAAAAGGAACATTTTGTTACCCACCTTTCAAGAAGGGAAAATGACATCTTGTTACCCCACTGTACATATGCTAAGATGAAAACCTAAAGAATCAGTCTTGCTTGGGCTGGAGCAAATCACTGAAAAATAGCTTTTAGGACAGCTTGAACTGGGTCCCTGAATTTTGGGCAAATACATAGGAACAGAGTTGATTTCTGCTTTCACTTAGAGATTTCTAAAGGCAAGAACAACATGAAGTAATGCACACCAGCAGGCTACGAAAGGACCCTGGGTGCGGAGGGTAACACCAAATGTGTCTAAATTTTGGTAGCTTTCAGAAGGTATGCCTGCATCCATACCACTATGGTGTCCAGTCCCTTCATATCTTGGAGGCTAAGCAAGGTCGTGCCTGGTTAGTACTTGGATGAGAGACTGCCTGGGAACACCAGGTGCAATAGGCTTGGGAGAAAGACCCAGCAACCCACTCCGAAAACAATCTGCCCCTGAAAACCCTATGAATAGTGGAGAGTACTGACAATACTATTTCGCCTGATATACATGTACAGTCACTATGAGTTGGACACCGACTCCATGGCACCCAACAACAACAACTCAGAAGGTATGGAAGGAATATCTCAGTGATTCAAATCATTTTAATTCAGTGATTAAATTAATTTTGGTGATTCCATAAAAGTTAGATGAGAGCTAAGATCCAAGCAGTATTTTGGCAGAATATAACCAAGGAGGCCAGGGAGACTACTAGTAATCAGGCTGGACAGCAATATGGCAGCCTATTGTATGATATCCTCTTCAGTGGATGGAGCCAGAAGCAGCTGAACACTGTCAGCTAGCACACACACACACACACACACACACACACACACACACACACACACACGCACGGTATTTGTAGAAGCTACCACTTCAGCTGGAAATAGATCAAAGTAGAGAGAAGACTATAACATCTCTAGAGGTGAAGTCCCCATGTTGATTGACAAGGTCATAGTCCCCATGCCAAAGTCCCTATGTTTACTGACAATATCAGCAGAGGATACTAAATTCTCTAAAGTAAATATTTTTTGTTAAAGAAGCTCATCATATCTTTTTTTTTTTTTTTTTGTCCTGGTACTGGGGGTTGAACCTAGGACCTCACGCTTGCATGCTTTGCAAGTGCTGGACCATTGAGCTGCACCTCAGCCCAATTTTTTACTTGTTTGAGACAGGATCTCACTAAATTACGCAGACTGCCTCTGTTCTCGAACTTGTGACCCTCCTGCCTCTGCCTCCCGAGTTGCTGGGATTACAGGCATGCAACACTGAGCCCAGCCAGTTAATCATATCTTTTATTGTCTTTTTACAATGATAAAACATGAGACTTCATAGGAAACTTAGAAATAATTCTACTTAGCTTTTTCTTGTCTCATATGAAAAAGTTTTGTGCTATGACATGTTAGTAAATGTTTCAAAAACAATATTTCTATATGTCTGCATGCAAATGATTGTATTAAATGATGGTGATAAACTAAGTTCTAAGAGATTTTTCTTTTTTGTGAGTGGAAGGGTTTGGTGTGTGATTTTTTGAGACAAGATCTCACGAGGTAGTGCTTGGCTGGCCTCAAATTCATGGTCCTCAGTCTCCTGAGTGCTGGAATTATAGGCATGCACCACTACACCAAGCTCCAAAGGATTGTTAAATTATGAATTCAACATAAATTTTATTTTGATGACAAGCAAATATGAACTGGGGTTTTCCCAGGTAGTGCTTATTAATCTCTAATTCACATAGGAATCACTTGAAGATTTTGTTAAAATGATCATGTTGATTCTCTAGTATGTGGTAGGACCTGATTGTGATTTGTGACAAATAGCTACAGGTGATGTTGATGTAGCCTGTCTGGGAGCTACAATCAGACCAGCAAGGCTCAGATGGGTATGATGGAAATGGTTATCTATTCATCATCCTTTTCCAAATTAATGTGACCACAAAACTCCTTGTTAATACCTTGGTGAATGCTAATGCCCCCTAGTAATCATACGGGAAATATAAATCCAATCTCCTGGTATAAGCAGACATCTAGTAAATCTTTTTACAGTATTTCCAATGGATTGTAAGTTTGGTCTAGTTCTTGTGAACATATATTAATGCCCAAGTAGCAAAATCTGAATAAATGAGATGTTCTGCATTACATGAAGGCACATTAACAGGACACAGCATATGGTTGAAGTACAAACACAGGTGTTTTGTTTTCTATCAACTAGGAAAGAGTTAAGCTCTGTAGAGGGTTCATTCTTTTCTCTGATAGAAAACAACTGGTATTCCTCAGGGCAGAAATTAAATTCTAACAAGGGCAAAGAAAGGCCACATGCCATCTTTCTAATCTACATAGCCATTCTGGTTGATCTCTAGGGGCTGGGCTTCACCAGGGCAACTCTAACTGGCCTCAGTTGGAAATTCTTTTCTCCGATGCTGGGACAGAAGTAGATCTCACAATAAGAGGGGAAAAGTTAAGGAAAGAGAAAGGAAAAAAAAAAAAAAAACAAGAAGAGAGATAGAATGAGTGATAGAATACTTGCTCTTTTCTTTAGGGAAGGTATATGGCATATTCTTAATGATTACCAAAAGAAACAAAGATTAGCCTAGATCATGGGTGACAAAATAAGGTGTGTGTGACGTATGTGAATGACAGAGATATTCAGCCTTCTTAAAGGATGGATACTCTTGTGTTTCACTGTTTAAGCAATTACATTAAATATGCTTTACAAAGAATTCTTTTGCTATTAGTAATAAGTAGAGCAGGATGAGTAACCATATGTTCTAAAGTCAAACCACCAAGTCTCATTGACTTTTATTCTTTTAACTCTATAAAGAACAAGAAAGAGAAAAAAGAGCATAAGAGAAAGGACCAAATTGTCACGTTTATAATGTGCCAGAATACCACATGAGTTTTTTGAGTAATCCCAATAACTGAGTAATTCATGAAGATATTTACTGTCTAAAGCAATGGTTTGCAACCTTGATGATCAAGTAGAATCACCTGGAGAGTTTTTAAAATTCTTCAGGCTCAGGCCACACCTAAGACTTAACCTCTGGGAATTAATTTCAGGCATAGGGCTTTTTAAAGCTCCCCCAATGATTTCAGTGTGCAGTAGAGGAAAACCACTGGTAAAGAGAGATAAATTTGTACTATTAATTCATGTACGTAAAGATGGTGTTAGGTACTGCATTAAGCACTTTATATGAATTATTTTATTTAATCCCTAAAAAAATACTAAAGCCAGCCCCCACATGTCTGTCAGCTTGTCATGCTGTGGGGACTTATGTGTTGCTGTGATCCTGAAAATTATGCCACCAGTATCTCAGATACCAGCAGGGATACCCATGGTGGATAGGTTTCAGCTGAGTTTCTGGGCTGTGATAATTTAGGGAGAAATACCCTGCAGCCCACTCCAGAAACAATTAGCCATGGAGAACCCTAGAATAGCCAAGAAGCACTGTCCAATATAGTGCAGGAAAATGAGCCCCCCCAGGGTTGAAAGGCACTCAAAAGATAACTGGGGAAGAGTTGTCTCATTAAAGTAGAGTCAACCTTAAAGATGGGAATGGAGTAAAGCCCCAGGGACCTCCACTTGCTTACGTGGCATGACTCAAAACGAGAAGAAACATATTGGCTACAACAATGGGCTCAGATGTAAAAAGATCGCATGCATGCCACAGTGCTGTGTAGTGTTTCATTCTGTTGTTAACAGAGTCACTGTGAGTTAAATCTGACTGGACAGTACCTAACAAAAACAACAAAGAAGCCTGAAGAAAAATATTTACTATTATCTCCAATTTTAGTGGTTACAGTAAGAGGCTGAAACAAGGTTAAGAATTTAACTAAATTTACATGTTTAGTGAGCTGTGGGAAAAAAGAAAAACTGGGTCTTGTCTCCCAACAATATGCATATCACCTCTCTCTCTAGCTCAAGGGGGCATTAATTTTCACTAACAATTTGAAGGGCAACATAAAAGAATTATTTTGTTCTCCCTTGGTGTTTCTCTAATTAAGCATAATTCCTCCATCTTCACATTTCAACTATTACAAGTGTGCACCTGGATCGTGATTCCATCAAAATCTCAATTTTTCCTGAAATCCAATGTGTCTTACAGAAAGCCTTCAAATGTCACTATACAATTTAAAACCCAGAGATTCTAGATGAAAAATGAAATCTACTCAAGTTTTACTTCAATATTCTAATAGTTGCAACAGACCTCACTTGCAGGCACCTAACAACAACAAAGAGTTCCAAGGTTAAATGATCTTAAAGTACTATCTTTATTTTCCCATCTTTCTCCTCCCCAATTATGTACATCATATACTTCCTGCAAACTCTGCTTTAAAATGGGGATTAAAATATAAATGTTTATTGTGCAGTGTTAAAGAAATTTCTTCAGCCTAATGAAGAAATGAGAATTCTAGGGATAGAAGTGAAACAAAATTTGTATATCTATTGCTAATTGTTCACCTTGCAAATGATGAGTGCCAGAGAAAACTTTCATTCCTTATCCTGAAATCTCAGCATATTTGAAATATCCTGAATGAGATCTACTTTCTGGGAAATTTTTGTGATTAAAGAAAAACTCTAGTATTTTGCCAGGATATTGAAATGTAAATAGCCTCTTCTGAAAATTTCAGTAGTGTTAGCTTTTGCACATTAGCCTGTCCTCCAGTGTTCTATGTTGATTTTAAAATATAACTTTTCTAAACAATGCAACAATGTGCTTAAACATAAATAAGATCATTTGCCTGGCACAGAATCAGCAAGTATCTGCTGTACATAGGGTCGCTATGAGCTGGACTCGACTAGACGGCACCTAACAACAACAACAACAGCAAACAATTTGATCAAGATTGTTAACTATTATAAAACTCTGTTATCCAACTATTGAAGCCCTTAAAAAAGGATGTTTCAGAATAAAGACATTTAGCCAGGAATAGTTGCTCTGGTTGCTTAACAAGCCTTAGTATTACCTCAATCAGCTAATTGCCCATTTTAATTTATTCACCAACTCAATTGCCACATGGCGTTTAAAATGAACAGAAATGTACCCGCAGTAAATTTTCTTTCTGGCTTTCTCTACTGTTTTTTTTTTTTTTTTTTCTTTCCTGCTATTGCTATATTCATTGTTAGCTTGGATTCCATAACATAACTTACTGGGCATCCCTTTAACATTTGGCCCTTTGCGTGACTGACCATTTGCCAGAGGGCTCATTGTGGGAATTGATGGGCAACAGGTGAATCAAACCGTTTTTTTGTTGTTGTTTTGTTCGCAGTACTTGGGGGTCGAACACAGGGCCTTGTACATATTTTGCAAGTGCTCTAACACTGCAGGTTGTTTTTAATTTTGAGACAGGGTCTCCCTATGTTATGCAGACTCCCCATGGCCTCCGACTGTCCACCCTCCTACCGGACCCAGCAACCAACTCGCCAAAATCAGTCCACCACTGAAAACCCTATGTATTAGCAGAGAAACATTGACAATAGTGTTTCGCCTGTTGTACCTAGGGTTGCTATGACTTGGACACAGAGTCAACAGCACCTAACCACCACCACCTCACCTTCCAGAATTGGTGAGATTACAGGAGCACACCAGGACGCCTACCTTTCAATGTTGTTTTTAAACTACTTAAGCAGTACCCTCCATATGCTATTAAGAGAAACATACCAACTTTGAGAACAGGAATTGTCTGCTGGGTTAGTCATCTTTCTGTTGTTGTGACAAAATACCTGAGATGCAAAACTTACGTGCAGGAAGGCTTCAGAAGTTTCATCTCAGGGTCTGTGAGTTCAGTGGATCTTGGGCTTACAGAGAGGTGGGGAGGAATAACTAAGAACACGGTGGGGGAAGTCTGATATACCACATCACTTCCGGTGCACGACTCTGATGATGCAATTTCCTACCATTAGGCTCCACCTCCTTAAGGTTCCACCAGCTCATGGTAGCGCCACAGGCTGCTGATGCAGTCTTAAACACATGGCCTTTGGTGAGGGGGGTTGAAATCCAAACCATTACCTTACATAATGAAAACTGATGTACTTTCTGCTATAAGAGCCTGTTGAATGTCCCCAAACTTTTGCCACCTATATTTTTTTACATGTCCAGCTTCTACCACTCACATATTCTTAACATTCAATAGTTAAGTATTGAGAAAACAGTCAGCAGCGATAACAAAGACAAGGCAGCATCCTGGCATTTTTAAACACATGGCCTGGTTGTTGAGACATGCAGCCATACTATACCACACTAAGGATGAGGGACAGCCTGCAGCCGTAGCCCTGTGGCAGCTGGTCCTGTCAGATCTTGGAAGCAAAGCAGGGACAGGCCTGCTTAGTACTTGGATGGGATACCACCTGAGAACACCAGGTGCTGTAGGCTTGAGACAAGGATGGGCAGCCCATTCCCAAAAAACAATGCTCCATTGAAAACCCTATGAACAGCAGAGAAGCACTGACAATAGCGTTTTGCCTGTTGTACACAGGGTCGCTATGAGTCGGATACCGACTGGACCGCATCTAACACCAACAACAAGGATAAGGGGGCCAGGCACCATCGTGCATTCCTATAATCCCAGCACTCAAGAGGTGGAGGCAGGAGTGTTCTGAGGTGACGGCTAGCCTGGGATGCACACTGAGTTTTCAGCTACATGGTAAGATCCAGCCTCAATACATGATATGCCCGGCAGTGTTGTTAGTGGGGAGACTGGGGGAGTGGGTCCACAGAAGGAAGCCCAGGTCTGAAGAATGGTCCTGGAGGGCAGCAACAGACAGATCTGTCTCTAGCAGTAGCAACTACCTTCCTCTTCTGGCAGCAGATACCTCGGTTCATCCGTTTCCCCATATAAAAGAATTTTTAGAAGACAGAAATTATATCATGGGGTATAGAATAAGTTTGTTAAAGATAGAGAATATTCTTGTTGTTAGGTGCTGTTGAGTCAAGTCCAACTCACAGTGACCCTCCTAGGGTTTTCAATGGCTGATTGTTTCGAGATTGCTCCAGGAGTGGACTGCCACATCCTTCTCCCATTTTCACAGTGCTGGGGATTGAACTCCGGGCCTCAGAGAGTGTAGAGCAGTACTCTACCCACTGAGTTACATCCCAGCCCCAAGAGACTATAGATATAGATTATAAAGATAGCATACTTTCCAGATGTGGTGGCGGGCAGTATTGAAGGGCTCCTGCTGTTTAGAGCTGAGGTCAGGGATTTGAGCTTTCAAGGGAAGGAAAGAAATGTTTTTCACCTGGGGTCTGTGCCAGGAATGGGTTAATGAATTCCCAGTATCTTCACAAGACTGGGACCAGAGGTGGGCATTTCAAAAGGTTAGAAATCCAAGCAGCTACCAGTCTTGAGAAGCGAGCAGAACCCACTAAACACGGTCCTTTTTGGTTGCTGGGGGTAGTGTACATCTCACACAGTCTTATCATCCTTCCTGGATGAGTGCGGAAGTGAGAAATGACTTCAATTCTCTCATTCCTTCTAGCAAGTATGCTACTTGTAAGGGAATTATTTGTCAGGGAAGCACAGACCACCAGACCAAAGCCTTTGTCCCATAGGAGGCTCACACCGACACTCAAATTACAGGCCCCTGGGGAGCAAGTGGCTAGGCTGGGATGTGGGTGGCTGCAGAGGCCTTTATTTCCTTTCTGCCTGTCTATTACCTTCTAACAATGTGGCACACATCTGTAATCCCAGCAACTTGGGAAGCCGAGGTAGGAGGATTGCAAGTTCAATGTGAAGGGGCAGCCTGTGCAATTTAATGAGATCCTATTTCAAACATAAAAAATAAAGAAAAAAAGGCGGGGGCAGGGGTTACAGCTCAGTGCACTTACCTGGCATGTGTGAGGCCTTGGTTTCAAGCCCCCAGTACTGGGGGGAGAAAAGACCCACACAGCTCCATGGGAGCACTAAGAAGGAAAGCCAGCCAAGACAGAGCATGTGTCTTACTGAAGAACCAGAAAAATGGACATTAGTTCTGTGATCTGAAAGCTCAAGAGAAGTGGGACAGATGGGACAGAAGAAGATGGGACAGTTAAGACTCAGCCATGAGAGAGTGTATGACACTTGAATAGTTCCTCATGCCTGAACCTTGGGTGTTGGTTGGGAAGTTAGAAAAAAGTGGGGAAGGGGTCATATATTTCACTCTAAGGAGACATGGATTTATTTGAGGGCAATGCTAAGGATACAAATCTATTTCATTTTAAGGCAGGGATTAGCAATACCTTCAACTCTTCAGCTCCAAACTCTGGGCTTTAACAATTAAAAAATGACATAGTGGTCTCTGTGATGCAGTTATTTGCAAAGTTGTATTGCTTGCCTGCTCTAGGACAGGGACTATGCTACAAGTTGACTATTAAAACAGCATTCAGAAACAGCCCTTCTTGCCCTTGTACTGTTGCAAGGCAGGTAGCTTCTGGGCCTAGTTCAAATGAACTGGAAGAAAAATGAAGCCCTCTCAACCTCATGGTGCTGATTGCCTCAGCTGGCTCTCGGAGCCAATTTTGCTACTCTGTGTTGCACAGATCAATGGGAACCAGGGGGCCTTAGTTACCATAGTTCAGAGCAGTGAAGGACAAATGTTATTCCCTGCTGCCCTTTTCAGTCTGAAGAAAAATTTCCAGCACCAAAGAACAACTAAATGCTTCCTTTTGTGCTTGTCTGATTATGGACAGCAGTGACCAAAGCTGTGAAATCAAGTCAGAAGAAAATGGGCAGGCCCACCAGCAAAGTAACAAAACACACACAATAGGTGCAGACGGCAGAGCACAATTACTGCACTAAATAAAATCTTTACATTTCATCCAATGGGGACACTTATCTACACCCTGAAGTGTTCCATCCCTTACTTCCTTTGGATCTGACTTTGGCAACTCAACTTTGGTAGAAGGAGCCCCATTACCTTCTGAATTTTCTCAGATCCTTTTCCTGGTGGTCACCAGGTAAAGAGGCTCACTGGATATACAGCAAACCAATTATCCTGTACTTGTATGGGTTTCTACTATGGCAATAATCACAGAACTATACCAACTTTAAGAGTGCTCTCTTTTAGTATTCAGAAAGAAATTCTAGATACACACAGTATAATGATACTGTAGAATCAGGTCTTTAGATTTCAAATAAATTTTTCAGAGTTTTTAAAAAGAGAAAAGTCTTTGTGTAAGTATGTAAAGAGATGAGTAATTGCAAAAAAAGTATAAGAATATGTGGGGATTTCAAGTTTCGAAATGGTATTTTCATTATGATTTCCATGCTCGCACAAAGCAGCCCAGATATGTATGTATTTTTTCACAAGTGTGTTTGTGTAATTTTAATAAAACTAATTCTCTAGGCTTTTTCCTTCTAAGTCATGGGGACAATGGGCAGATTATATGACAAGTGGGAGGACAGACATATTTCATCTTAACACAGACATTGATATCTTTACACTCAGAGTATATACATTTATATTTCCAAAACAAATTATCCACAATTTGCTTTGCTTGAATAACTAGGATATTGAAAGAAACATATTAAACTATATCTTACTGATATTTTTTAATGTTCCAGATACTGAAGGAAAAATTTTTCATTGGAATCTTACTGTTATCTCTTGATTATTAAGTGGGACTAATATTCCATTGACAAGGTATAAAAATCCTCCAGAATAAGCAAAAAAAGAGGTCAAATTACCCTTATTCATAGATGACATGATTCTTTCCTAAAGGACCCCAAAAAGTCCTCTAGAAAACACTTAGAACTAATTAACTCCTTCAGCAAAGTAGCAGGATTCAAAATTAACATTCAAAAATCAGTAGCCTTCCTTTACACCAATAGTGAACAGGTAGAGAAGGAAATTAAGACAATAGTCCCTTTCACAATAGCCCACTAAAAAATTAGATATTTAGGAACCAATATAACCAAAGACCCTGAAGATTTCTACAAGGAAAACTTCAAAACATTAAAGAAAGAAATTGCAGAGTATTGGAGTTCAGCTCTGGCCCGGCTGGGATAACAGAGCTTCCCAACACTAGTATGTCTGGGGACCCATGGGATTTGGATAGGAGCCGTTGGTGCCAAGGAAGGACTCAGGAGCCTTCTTTACAATTAAAAAGTGAAGGTTTATTGCTCTGCACCTATGAGATGGAAAGTAGGTAGCAAGGCAATAGTGCTTGATGGTAAATTTCCATGTTGGGTCTGCAGTTGCCTCTTGCAGATCATCTTCTCTCTCCTCCACCCCAGACTGGGGGGAATTGGAGAGGCTTCATGACTTGCTTGGAGCCTTCCCCTCTTCAGGGTCCCTGAGCTTGACATAAAGTCTTGCTTGCAGCCAATGGTGTCAGGAGATGCTGGTCTTGGGAGTAGGCCAGGAATGGGGTGCATTGGTCAAGGTGGTCAGGTGAAGAGGGAAAGACACAAGGAGTGACAGTTGATGGGGTGATCCATTTATATATGCTATGGGGTAACCGACAAGGGAGGTGTGGCCAATCAGGGTGGGACTCATACAGGGAACTGACAGGTGGGGCAGTTATGCAAGGTAGGTGAAACTGAGATGCACTTCTTGTTGGTGGATGGGTACAGCACAGGCAAAACAGGGGGTGTCCCTTACTGACCAATCTGGAGACAATTTATGGCCAATCAGGAATGAGATGACTGCGTCAGAGCTGGCCTGGTCAGGGGCCATCTTGAGTGACACAATGGGAGGGGTAGGAGTGAAGGACCAGGATGTAGGACAAGGGTCACTGGCCCTGAAGGATAGATGCTGGTCCTCCAGGCAGGCCAGACAGGCCCCTGTCCCTGGAGTCCTCTCTAGGATCTTCAACATCCTTTCCCAGAGGGGGTGATCACAGATGGGAGGAGGAGGAGCAATGTAAGCCTTGGGAAAGTTTTAAGCCTTTACCTGGGTTAGGTAGAGTTAAACCCAGGCACTCTTCTCCAGGGCTCACAAATGATTCCCAACAGCAGAGGATACTAGAAGATGGAAGGACCTCCCTTGCTCAAGGATTGGGAGAATCAACATTGCAAAAATGGCTACATTACCAGAAGCAATTTACAGATTTGATGCAATCCTCATTATAATCCCAATGACAGACTTTGCTGAAGTAGAAAAAAATAATCCCAAAATTCATATGGAAACACAAAAGATAGAGTATAGCCAAAACAATCTTAACCTGCAAAATCAGTATAGGCAGGATCACAATACTTCAAACTATACTGTAGGGCTATAGTAACCAAAATAGCTTCGTACTGGCACAAAAATATGGTTAAAGAATAATGAAACAGATTTGAAGACCCAGAGAAACACTCATTTTTTACAACACTGATTTTTTACAAAGGGACTAGGGGTTTTCAATGAAGAAAAGACAGTCTCTTCAATGAATGGTACTGGGAAAACTGGAAATCCATTTGCAGAAAACTGAAAATAGACCTGTATCTTTCAACTTGCATGAGAGTTAACTTGAAATGGATAGGAGACCTCAACATAAAACAGGAAACCTTAAAACTACTAGAAGAAAAGACAGGGAAACTGGCTCCAGCACATAGGCATAGGAAAGTATTTCCTTAACAAGACTCCAATTGCCCAGGAAATGGCACCAAGAATTTACAAATAGAATTACATGAAATTAAAAGGCTTTTGTGTAGCAAAGGAAAGAATCAACAGAGTTAAGGAGGAGTCCACTGAATGGGAGCAAACATTTGCATCCTACAAATCTAACAGAAGATTGCTTTCCACAATATACAAAGGACTTAAGAAAGCAAATCCCAAGACAACAAATAACCCAGTACATAAGTGCACAAAGGAAATGAACAGACAGTTCTCAAATGAAGAAGTTCACAAGGATAAGAAAGACATGAAAAAATGCACATTGTTATTGTTGTTGTTAGGTGCCATCGAGTCAGTATCCAACTGATAGCAACCCTTTGTACAACAGGCGATTCACTACTGCCAGTGCTTCTCTGCTATTCATAAAGTTTTCAATGGCAGATTGATTTTTGGGAATGGGTTGCCGGGTCCTTCTCCCAAGCCTACAGTATCTGGTGTTCCCAGGAGGTCTCCCATCCAAGTACTAACCAGGCTTGACCCTGCTAAGCTTCTGAGATCTGACAGGATCAGATGCCACAATACTATGGCTGCAGGCAAATGAAAAACAACACTGAGATTCCATCCCCCTCCAGTAAGAAGGGCCAAGATCAACAAAACAAATAATAACAAATGCTGGTGAGGATGCAGAGAAAAAGGAACACTTTTACAATGCTGGTGGGACTATAAATTAGTTCAACTGCTTTGGAAATCTATATGGAGATACCTTAGAAAACTAAGACTAGAACTGCCATATGACCTAGTGATACCACTCCCAGGAACATACTGAAAGGGAGATAAGTCATCATACCACAAATACACCTCCATATTTAATGCAGCACTCTTCACAATGCAGCACAACAGCAAGGATATGGAACCACACAAGATGCCCATCAACAGTACAATGGGTACACACAATACATACACACAATGCAATATTACTCAGCAATAAAAAAGAATGAAATAATATCTTCTGCAGTAAAATGGATAGACATGGAGAATGTCATCTGAAGTGAATGAATATAGGCTCAAAAAGAGAAATACCATGTTCTTACTTATATGTGGGAGTTGAATCTTAAACAAACAAATAAACACTATATATACACAGATATATAAAAATGAACAATCGGTCTTAGCTAAAAAGGGAAAGTACAAGCAGAGTAGAAAGAAGTGGGAAGGGGACTAATGGGTAAAGTGAAGGTTTTGGAAGGCAGGAAGGGGGGAAATAATGTAAAGGGATAAAGGGGGAGAGGATAATCTCAATGTAAATGATGCAACTTTATGAACACTACATAGTAATCAAAGGGTTTGATAAAATATGTAAGTTGATGAAAGTGTAATGAAAAGTGACATAATAGTTGCACAATGGAAACAGCAAATGCCATATTACTGTGTACCCCACCAACATTTCTCAATAAAGGGAAGAAAAATCCCCATTTACTAAAATGTATTTTCTATGTAGCATATACACTATTATTTTCAAAGAATGGTGCTCAATCACAATAATTGTAATAGCTGATAGATATTTATAAGTTAACTAAGCATTTTAATTCTAAAATATCATTTTATTCAGGAGACTCAATCTTAGCTTCTACAAAAATGGAAAACATTTTTATTTTGAAAGAACATTGTGAACATGTCATAGACCATTGAACTTCTTAAAAGTATACCTAGAAATACTAGATATTTAAGTCTTTCTAATCTGATTTGGTATATTCCTTTAAGAAAGGCATTTATCAAGAGTCCTCATATTGCTTATTGTATTGACTAAAATTGTCATAATCTGGAAATCAAAATATTTGTATGCAACTATACCCTTATATTTTTGCTTTTTTGTACAATGTAGTTATTTGATGTATAGAAAAACATAGATATTAAGTGTTCATTTCAATGAATTTTGACTGGGCCTGTTACTATTGCTAAGATTGTGGTATAAAACAACCACATCATCCCAAATTTTTCCCATTTTCCTTATTGGTCAATTCTGCTACCTACAACATCATCAACCTATAACTTTAATCCTGTCACTGTAGATTAATTTTGTGTATTCTTGAAATTCATACATATGGAACCTTAGCGTATAAACTGTGTTGTGTTTAGTCACTTTTGACACAGTATTTAAAAATTAATACATGTTATATGAGTGAGAGACATGTTCACATTATACAGTTGAGAAATGCATTCTTTTTATTTTTGAATAGTATTCTTTTTCATGACAATCAAAAATTTATCTAGTATATTGATAGTTTGGGGCTTTTATGAGTAAGTCTCCTATCAATAGCCTTATAAAAAACTTTAATGGATATATATTTTTAATTATGGGGGGCGCCTATCTGGAAGTGGAATTGTTGGATCATAATATTGTGTATTTATATTAGAAACTATCAAAACATTTTCTAATATAGTTGTATTATTTTACACTCCACTTTCCTTACCTAAAGTATCAATTTTCTATATCTTTACCAATATCTGCATTCATAAGACTTTTCACTGTTAACCATTCTAGTAGTTATGAAGTAGTGTCTCATTTTGATTATGATTTGTATTTCCATTATAACTAATAATATGAAATATTTTATGAAGTGCTCATTGGCTTTTTATTATCTTCTGCAAAGTATATATTCACAAGGGTTTGCACCATTTTTAAACTGAGTTATTGTCTTATTAAAATTGGTTTCTATCTTGGATAATATCCTTTATTAGATACATACTAAAAATGTTTTCTCCCAGCTTGAGGTTACCGCTTTCATAATTTTGGCTTTTTGAGCAAAAGGTTCATTTCAATGACATCTGATTTTCAACTCTCTAATGCATTGTTTGGGAGAAGGACATGGCAATCCACTCCTGAGGCAATCCTGACACAGCCATTGAAAACCCTATGAGGGTTGCTATGAATTGGACATGACTCGATGGCACCTAACAACAACAACAAACAGCAATGCATAGTTATTGATCAAAGAAATTTTAAAATAACATTGTCCCATAGTAAAGTTTACCTGCAGCCATATCACTGTGTCATTGGGTCCTGTTAGATCTCAGAAGCTAAGCAGGGTCAGGCCTGGTTAGCACTTGGATGGGAACTGCCTGGGAAGACCAGGTGCTGTAGGCTTGGGAGAAGGACCAGGCAGTCCACTCTCAAAAAATAATCTGCCATTGAAAACCCTATGAATAGCAGAGAAGCACTAATAATAGTGTTTCTCCTGTAGTACATATAGGGTAACTATGAGTTGGACACCAACTTGACGGCACCTAACAACAACAACAACGTAAAGTTATGAAGATATTCTTATATTTTCTTCTAGAAGATTTATAGATTGAGTTTTTAAGTCTGATTTATCAAAACTTACTTTTTCTCTATGGTGTGAAATCTAAGTTTCCCCCTTCAAAAAAGTTCTTACCCAAAAAAAAACATTGAAATAACTTTTCATTTATCCATATAATTGCATAGATGTTATTGTTGCTAGGTGCTGTCAAGTTGGGTCTGATTCATAGCAACCCTATGTGCAACAGGGTGAAACACTCCCGAACACTGTGCCATACCTGCCTGGCACTATGTCAGAGCTTCTCTGCTGTTTATGGAATTTTCAATGGATGATTGTTTGGGGGTTGTTTCAAGAGTGGGTTGCCAGGTCCCTCTGTTTTAGTTGTGCTGGAGATTGAACTCTGGGCCTGACAGAGTGCAGAGTGACACTCTACCAACTGACATAAGCCCTAGATTAATTGCATAGAAACTTATATAAAAACCAATTTATCATGTATATGTGTTTACTCCAATACTTTGGATTGTTTGTCTTTTATTATTTTTGTACCTTTATATGAATATCACACTGGCCAACTCTTGTAGATTCAAAGCAAATTGTGAAATCAGTTATAGTAAGTCCTTCAGCTTTGTAGGGTTTCTTCAAAATTGTATTAGATATTCTAGGTCCTTTGGCTCTTCATATAATCATATGATAAACTTCCTCAGTACTACTTGATAAAACAAAAGCTTCAGAGGATTTTTATAGGGTAATACTGATTCTGTAAATTAGTCTTAGGAAAATTCATATGCTACTATTGAATCATCTAATTCATGTTCAGGTCAATTCTGTCATTTGTTTTTTGTTTTGTTCTGTCAGTAACATTTTGCACTTTTTAGCATAAATACCTTCTATACATTACATTCATTTCTACTATTTTGTTTCTTTTTTGATGTTATTGTAAAGGGTATTTAAAATTTTTCATTTTCTGTGTGTTTGTGTGTGTGTGTGTGTGTGTGTGTGTGTGTGCATGTGTACTTTTGCTGTTGTTGGGTGCCATTGAGTTGGGTCCAACTCATAACAACCCTTTGTACAATCGAACAAAACACTCCCTGACACTGTGCCATGCTCAGCAGTATGTCAGTGCTTCTCTACTTTATGTTGTTGTTGTTGTATTCTGTGCCCCTATCAAATTCACTTCTCAGTTCTGTTAACTTCTTTGTAAATTAGTTTAAGCTTGTAAGTGGGCACAATCAGGTTACCTTTTTTCTGTTATTCATGTTTGTTTATTTTTCCTTTCTATTATATTAATGAAGCCCTCCAGGACAAGGTCAAATAAAAGGGTACAAGAAAGCATCTTTGCCTTGTTCCCTTGATGTTTTGGGGAAAAGTATATGATTTTTCACAATTAAGAATAATGTTAGGATATTTGGAGATGCAATACATCTTAAATTCTTTTTTGGTGTGTGTGGAAGATTTTCATTTAGTTCAAACAGGAGTTGAATTTTGTCAAGCGCTTTTTCAACATTCATTGAAATGATACAGTTTTTCTCTTACTCTGTAAATAGAGTGACTGCATTAAATTTTTAAAAATATTAATCCAACTTTGCATCCCTCATTTGATTATAAGGTACTCTCAATGTATATATTCTACAGGATTCCATTTGCTTACATTTTACAGGATTTTTCTATGTTCATGGGTGATAATGGTTTGTAGTTTTGTTCAATTTCTACATTTCATTATGGTATATAATATTTATATATGTTTATATGCATACATTTATTATATATAATTTTTCACATAAATTTATTGTTATATATAAAATGTACCTTATGATTTATCAAAAGTACTGGGAAATTTTTACTTTTCCTGAATTGTCTGAATAAAGTTAATTAAACTACACCAATTTAATTATCTTGGCTCAGAAAAAAAGTAATAAGAGAAAAATATGCAAATAAAGCCACTGGAAATATTAGAATCAAAACAGCTTAGAAGGTTGGAGTGAAAGTCTTTGTTACAGAAAGTCATTGGTCATCTCAAAGCTCAAAACAAACCTCCATTCATTTTTTTTTTTATTTCTATGTCACTTTCCTCAAGTCCCAACTTTCAGAAAAAAATGAGTATAATTCATGTGAGGGTCAACTGCCAGCTGTTTGTGCACAAGTGACAAAGGAGTGGCAAGTGACCAAGACTGGCATTCCTGAAAATAATACACTGAAACATGGTCCCTAAAGAAAATAAAGTGTGATCACAGAGAGAAGGGAAGTAGATGAAAAAGAGAAAGAGATATCAGATGTGTAAGACAGATTTCCAATTAGTTTGGAATTACTTTATGACATTTAGCTTTCATGATTATGAGATTTGAAAAAGGGGTTGAAATCCAATTGTTAGGATTCATTTTCTTAAATGTACACTACAGGCTAATTAAATCATAGCTTCTCCCAAACATGTTTTTTGATGAGACACAGTTTGGGTCCCCTAAAGAAGGGACAATGACAATAGCTATATATCTTGAATTAGATGAGCTCCTCTTAAACTGTATTTTTAAAACTTGAAAGGAACTTAATAAGCATTTTAATGGGTTAAGGTACTGGAGTTAATCATCCAATCCCTTTCTAGCCATTGTTGTAAATAATAATCTTCATTAGTACAATGACACCAAACACTAATCTTTTAATTCACATTAAAACGTACAAGGAAAGCATCATTACTCCATAGAAAAAGAAAAAAAAATGACAATTCAAAACTTCACATCTAAGGAGAACATCACAGATCATTTAAGATACTTAATATTTTCACAGCATGCATGGATGTTAAATAATTTTTTAAACATAATGTATTAAATGGATTTTAACTTTCTTTCTTAGTTCTTTCTGTCTAGGACAACAAATTAAATTTCCCACCAAGAAATGAAATAGAGATGTTTATTTTCTTAAGCAATTTGCACTGAACAGCTTTATAAAAAATGCAAATTCATGGTCCTTACGTGGTAAATGGAAAAGTTAGTGGTAATAAAAAAGGTGGTAATGATGTGAACAAAGAGTGTCCTGGTGTTTCAATGGAATGGTTTGAATTCAATGTTTTTTATCTATTATGAACTGACCTAGTCCTTAGTCACTGATTCAGAGAAAATTCCCTTTGGGTGAGATGCAATATTTATTGTGGGCAAACACAGACAAACAATGCATTGGTTTGGTGTCCCAGAATTATGAAATATATGAGTGAAAATGGATCCCAGAGATCATTTACGGTAGAATTCTATTTTATCAATAAGTCCATAAACACTAAACAATTTTCTCATTTTATTCAGTTGGCTACTGGATTAAGAATAAAGAATTTTAGAGTCACTGTATAATATTTCTTCCTATCTCTGTATGGTTCATTAAATAATAAAAATGACATTTATCAAATGTTGTTAACCTTGTATGTAAGGTACTAAATGGTTTATATGGTTTATATGGTTTATAAGGTACTAAATGGCTTATAGTATATGATTTTCAAACTAATCCTATAAGGGGAAATCACAAGTATAAACATAGGAATAGTCATCCCTCTCCTTAATTCCTCCCAAATGTGTCTCCTCTTCCAGGGCCACGTGTTACTCATTCTCCTTCACAGAGTCTTTCCTTATCCTAGCTGAAACTTATCTTTTTAAAAATTCTCATCTATGAATGACTCTCAACAAATTCACTGCTTTTTCACATGAGCTTAATGTCTGGGAATAGCATGCTGCTCTATCTTTTCATAGGAGGATTCCTTTTTCACCAGGGAACCTCCTCAGGGAGCTGGGCCTGTTTCTACACTGATCTCCTGCTCTGCACAGTGCCTTCCCCTTACATGGGAGGTTACTGGCAAATGCTTCTTTGCAGTTGACTTCAAAGGTAGCATTGGCTAGAAAGGCAATGCAATTTATTGTAATTTATTGCAATTTAATGCAAGTGATTCTTTTAAACATAACGGATGGTCATCTTTCACATCTTTTGTATTTAGCTCAGCAAGAAAGGGGTTGAGTTTCAATGTTAACTTTCTCTTATTCTACAGCCTGCACTCTAAGGACAAGAAATAGACAACTTGGGGGTGGAGTAGGGTGGAAGAGAGGCTTATCAATTAACACAAGTGATCAATTTTAAAAAAAGTACACTTTAATGGCATGATTTTACCAAACACAGTTGAGACAGCTGGCTGATATTGCACAAATCACTTAACATCTATCACTTATTTCCACCTGCTTGGATTGTGAAATACTCAATTCTAAATCTCGTTTCAGTTTTACCACCATTTTTTTTAAGCTTGAGGAATTTATTTACCTCATTGTCTCCTAATCTCCTTAGCTGTTTGTGGAAGAATGTGGACAAGCAAGCCCAGCCTCTCTCTGCTCTTTCCAGCTGCTGCTACACAGCCAACCACACATCTTACTGAACTGGAGCCCCAAGATTATAGCTTTCACTTTGCTATTTTGTTCTTTACTTCGCCCCTGAAAGTTGCTTCCAACCTTTCTGGCTATCATCACTGCCACTTATTTTCTCATTTTGGAATACAAAGTTGAAGCAAGGCCAATGGTGTTTGGAAGTGTGTTGTAATTTAGCAAGGTAAGTGATTACATTCTAGGATGTTATCTGAACTTGAGACATGGAAGCCAATATTTAAATAGAAGCTCTTCAGCAGCAGTTCACTCTGATCTCTTTAAAAGGAGCCTCTTCTGAATTGAAGCTCATTTCATATATCAGCTTTGAGATTATCTTCTGAGAATTAGCACTTGACAGAAGTAAATGACTTACCATGTGAATGAATACATCATGGAGCCAATAGGGAGATAAGATTTGCCAAGTGAGTAGGAGTTTTGTTTTAAGATAATCAGACCTCATTTCATTATTATAGAATATTTATGGTCTCAGAACACAAAGCAAATATGAATCATTCCTCATGCAGTGATTTGGACATGACAGGACAATATCTCTGTTCCACCTCATTCCCATCTTATACCCAAAATTATTCTAAAAATATATTCATTATATTCACACAAAAATTTCTGTCCTTTTTATCTTTCTCTGTGGTGTTTAAAGAGAGTGTTCTGCTTGGACTTTCATTTTTTACACTTTAAATTCCTAAGACAAATGTTATTGTTGTTGTTAGGTGCCATTGAGTCAGTGTCGGACTCATAGAGACCCTGAGTACAATAGGTGAAACAGTATTGTCAGTGCTTCTCTGCTATTCATTGGGTTTTCAATGGTGGATTGAGTTTTGGGAGTCGGTTGCTGGGTCCTTCTCCCAAGCCTACAGCACCTGGTGTTCCCAGGCGGTCTCTCATCCAAGTACTAACCAGGTCCGATCGTGCTTAGCTTCCGAGATCTGACAGGATCAGATGCCACCATGGTACAGCTCCAGATGAGCAGTTGAATAATAAGAAATCTGGTAACAAAGGTGCTCCTAGCCAGGAAGTCAGCATGGAAACCACCTAAGACAAAGATTATGAAGATGAACAACTTTGAGTTAGCTTCTTCTCATGGTTGTGGCATTTTGGTTCACTGGTTCACTGAGGTGTCTTTTAGAGGAAGTACTGTCAGAGAGACAGAAATTTTATCCTAACAGGATTGATTATGGAGTGAAAATCAGAACAAGTCAGACCCATACACATTCTTTTCATGATGAGTTATTCAAATAAGAAAAAATAACAAACAAAATATCTCCCGCCTCACCACAGATTCCTGCTAAAACAAAATTATATATGACTGGGAAATTGAACCACCGAGTATAGCCTAAGAAAATCATTATCATCAGAGTGCAGTGATTTCTGTCACTTTATATGTTATGTCCTGGAATTCCTAAGTGTAAGCAATCATCAGATCAAGGTCCCTTTCTGACACTTATTACACATTCTGAGAGTTAGTAATGCTACTAGATATAAGGTGTAGGTTAAATCCAGCCACAGAGCATTACATCTATTTTCTATCTAAATTAGATGAAATCTAATCAATAGCAATGATTTTCAAGTTCAACCATGAGCTATACTTTAAGAAATTTAGTGAGTCTCATTTAAAAACTGAAAAGTTGTCAGATGGATTATAATTGATCAGTATGAAAATGACTGAGCTGGAAGGGACCTTGAAAATGCATCTGGTCCAGCTGGAAGTCTTCAATTTGCCCTCTAGCAGTTAAATGTCCAAGTTATCGAGGACAGAAAGATGCTTGTTGTCATCTTGAAGTTCTCGAGGGAATGTTGAGAACTTAATTTGATAATCCTTGCCAGGGTTTTATCACCTTGACAATCTACAAGTTCTTTATTCCCCATAGAAAGCTCTGCTGTAGCTCATCTTTCTTTAGGTAATGAATGCAGAACAAAGTGTTAAAGTGTTCTGTACACTTCTCAGAAACATTGTTTGCATATCCATACTGTTAAATCTTGATAGTGCTTTGTTTGGACTAAATTACAATCATTCTCTCATTTTTAGCCACACAGGACATAATCCCGGGTCATTTTAGATTACTTTTACATGAACATAAATTTTTAAATAGGAAATAGTTTTCCACATATCTTAAGTTTCAAAGAAAATAATAAAGCCTACATTTGTACAGTTCTTTGAAATAATTTCATTGGATCTACAACACTAATCTTATTAATTAGGCAGAGAATGATATCCTCATTTACATTTTCATGATTAGGTAAACTAAGCATATTTATGTGAATGAAGTACCTAGTAAATAAACCCAATTGAAAGTACTGGGTCCCTAAAACTATATGCTTTGCCATATTATCATCATCATCATCATCATCATCATCATTATTATTACTTATATTTGGCCATATTGTTTTACCTGCCTAATGTACTTACATGGCAAAGGAACCCTAAGCAATCCCAAAACAATCACCCACTGAAAACCCAATGAGGGTTACTATGAGCCTGACCTGACTCAACAGCACCTAACAACAAAGCACTTACCAGACACTATTAGCTCATCTTATAGTTTGGAAAATTATATTTACTGTATTTATAGAATAAGTTTTTCCAAAGTAGCAGAGCTGCTGTAGAAACATATGTCTCCATAATTAAGTGCCTAGGTTTTCCTGCTTTTAAATATCTGCATCTTTCATGGCATAGTTTCTTGGAATAGAGATATAAAATACCACAAAATGAAAAGTACTATGGTGATTATATTAATCATTATTAGGTAATACTTGAATTATGTTTAACACAGTCATGTTATACAATAAGTGCTCAACAAAAATTGCCTGTTATTATTATTAGGGTTAAAGGAACAATATAGGAATCAAGCAGTTATCAGTTAAGTGCGTTGAGTAATTAAAAGCAATAAAAATGTATTGTACCTAATGTAAGTCCAGTAGTTCATGATTAAAATTTTTTACTAAAAAATACAATGCAATTCATTTTATTTAGGAAAATTTGAGATTGACTTAGAAATCCAGAAGCTCACGATAAAAACCAAGAAACTTATAGGACATAAAGGAAGCTTGATATCTGGTAATAATTAGGAGTCTCCATTTCTGAGCATAGTGGTGAAAATAAATTAGATAAATTATTATAGTGGACAGTAGACTCAAATGTCTACTGCTGTGAAATGCTTACTATTTCAAAATCAGATCTTTGATTTTCTCTGAGAATAATGAATAATTTATTCATCTCTTGACTATGAAAATCATATGATGCTTCCAAAATAAAGACTTGGCACTTTTAACCCATGTGCTTTTAAATGTACTCAGTACAATGCTGTAAGAAATTCTTTTTCTTTACATAAAAGAACTTCAAATGCATTCTTTCTTTCTATTTCCAGAAAGTATGACATTGCTTTTGTTCATTGTATTAAAAGTCTAAACACTGTTTATCCTGCATCCACATGCAGAAGTGAATCAAGACTTAAGAGTTCTGTATTCTCAGATTCACTACTTTTTTGATGATCAAGTCATTTAAATAGCTTCTCAATTACCTTGTCAAATACCAGAATCTTCTATTCACAGGTGCGTATGGATAAGATGAGCTTATATAAATGTAAACACTTTACTAAGTTTGGCCTGCCAAACACAGAGCTTTACAAATATAAAGCACTTTCTTATCGCACCTTTAATTTATAAATTTCTTTACAGTTTTTAAACACGTAATTTTATGTTGATTGATCAGTACTATATCTTCCTTGCTCCTTCCATTTCCTTTATTCAATATCTTCTCTGCAATACTCTTCCACATTCTTCGAGCCTGGAGTGAAACACTTCTTCCTCCTATAATTCCTTGTTCAAATTTCCAAGGCTGAGATGGTCCCCTCCTCAACCTGGGTTCTCACCCTCTCACTTAGCAATCATCCTGCTGAAGTCCAAGTGATGCATTTAAACATCCATTTCTTTGATTAGACTGAATGCATCATACAGAGGACATCACATTTCCTGCAAATATGCCATCAAATACTAACCCCTAACATTATGATTATTTGTAGACAGTCATTACAAACTCTAACTGCTGTGTTGATCTTCAGGAATTTTTCCTCTCACTATCACTACTCCAGTAGACATTTCAGAAAAAAAGAATGGATACTTCCTTTAAACGATTCCCCACTCATGTTATCACCATCATGTTTAGGTAGCCAGTCATGTTTGCCCCACCTCACCTGCTTGGATTCCAAGCATTGCACCTGCCTAATGAGTTCCTACACTTCCACCAAACCCCTCAGCGGTCAAGTCTCACTTTGGCAGCACAGCACAGATGACCATACCATTAATGGTTTGGATGTGCCTTGTCTCTCAAGGTCCATGTTGTTACTGGGGATTCTCGGGGATTGGAGAGACGCACGTCTGAAGCGTGGGTCCAGGAATCTGGCAGCAAAACCCTGGTCCTTGTATCCAGCATATAAATGAATTTATACCCAACACAGAAATTACAGTAGAGAGTATAGGTTTATTAAAGATAGTAGACTATTAAGAAATAATTACAAAGAAGACTGAGGCACTTGAAGAAGCTTAAGGAAAACTGCAAAGGAACTTTCAATAAACTAGGTTCCCTGGGTGACTCTGCATAAGGATACTTCTATTTCCCAGGGAGAGGGAAAGTCAGAGAGAACACAGGTAAAGAGGCTTCTGGAGGGAAAAGTAACTTAGACAGACAGAGAAGATGGTGGGATCCAGAGAAAAGAAGAGAAGAGGAAAAGGCAAGTAGAGAGGAAAGAAAAAGAAGAGAGGACAGACACATGTTTCTCCTAGTTTTATTCAAGATAGGGCACACCCAGAGTGACATAAGCCCTGGGCGCCCAGCTCTAGGTGCCTAGTGAGATATGGGCTGAGGGTCTTTGTTTTGTAAATGGCTCCATGGCTTGGACAGGGGTTGGGACCCATTTGAAAATGTCCTTCCAGTATCCTCAGAGATGCATGTGGGTTCTTCATCATGGCAGAGAGGCAGGTGTCATTTTCAATGCCCTTTTCCTCCATATCGCCAGCTAATGCCTAAACCAATCTGCTGGTCAACGTGATGGTAGCTTTGTCTCCAGAGTGGCAACTGTTGGAGTTGGTGTGAATCCTTCAGTAGATGAAGCCTGCTGGAAGGTCTTAGTTACTGAGTGTTGCCCTCAGAGGGACTAAGGTGGCTTTCAGGACCCCTCAGCTCTCAAGAGAGCTTGTTATAAGAGTGAGCCTGACCCCTAACTCAGTTAGGAAATTTATTTTTTAGTTTGTACGTATAGTGTGCCTCCAAAGGCAGCACTGATACATTCTCTATAGTTGTCCTTCACTAAAAGTGGTCCCCTTATCAACCCATTTAATTTTGTTGTTGTTAGGTGCCGTTGAGTCAGGTCCAACTCTTAGTGACCCTATGTAGAACAGAATGGAACACTCTCCTATGCTGTGCCATGTTTCAGGAGTGGGCTGCTAGGTCCTTCTCCCATTTTTGCAGTATTGAGGATCAAACCTAGGGTCTCAGAAAGCACAGAGCAGCACTGTACCAACTAAGCTAAACCCCAGCCCCAATTTAATGTAAGCCTTGCTAAGTAGAAATGGTTGATTAGTAGGAATCAGGTGTCCTGTTTGTTGAAAATAGAGCTGTAATTGTTTTTAGCCTTATATACCTTCACAATTCTGTATATTTTATAAGGTGTTCAATTGTCTTTTCAGCCTTGTAACCACCACCAAGGTGAAGTAAGACAATAAATTAATGTTCATTTCAATAATAAAGTCTTCAGAGTTCAAGCAGTTTAAGAAATGCCCTAGAGTCACAGAGTTAATAAGAAAATAATAGCAGCTTTGGTTATCAATCACTGAGATTCTACCATGGGCTGGGCAGCATACTTCATATTTTATATGCATTGTCTCAATAGTAAGAGATAGGTTCAACTTCCATTTTAAACTACAGGAATTCAGGCTCACAATTGTGAAATGGTTTGCCCAGAAGCCTAGAAAGAAGAATAACCCAAAGCCTATGCTTTCCTATGCACTCTCATAGGCAGCAACGCCCAATGGTTAGGCTGTGGGCTCTGGAGTGTGGCTACCTTGGTTTGAATCCTGAAGCATTCGTACCAGCTCCATGACACTGGGGGCATTTTTCTAATTCTGTAAATATTAGTAATATAATGATATGATAAAATACCTTATCATAGGGTCTATGAAAGGATTCTGTGCAATAATAAAAATAAAACTTCTAGCAAACTTCATATTGCAACATATTGCAAATAATGTCTTTTATCATTACTTTTATATATTGCTACACCAGTTCACCTTCCCTACTTCTGGCCCATTTTTTCCCCCATAGAAAAAAGGCTTTCTGCCAGGAGCAGTGGCTCACACCTGTCATTCTAGTGACTTGGGAGACAGAGGCAAGAGGCTTGTGAGTTCAAGGCCATAGACAGCCTGCATAATTTACTGAGACCCTGAATCAAAATAAAAAATAATTTTAAAAAATGGATTGGGGGTGTAGCTCAGAGGTACAGCACTCACAAAGAATGTGTGAGGCCCTGGGTTCAACCTCTAAGTACTAGAGAAAAATAAAGGATTTCATTCCTTAACCCTTGGAGTAAGCGAGAAAATCTTGGTATCATAATTCATGGTATCATATTAAGGAACAGATGTAGTGTTTTATGCATTGTTTCACTCAACCTATTCCAAAGCCCTTCCTTCTCTCTAGAACTCCTTCAGCTGCCTGCAGAACTGAGTGTTGCCTAAACCTATCTTCCCCTGAGAAACCTTGCTTCTCTTGAAATGGAAAAGGTGTCTATAAGGACAACACAAATGGAAGAGATGGGCTGTGTCTCAAAGGAACATATCCCTTTTATTAGAAACAGATTAAAGGAAAGAAAATCAATCTTGCAAGATCATGAAAATCTGGGAGTCACTAAAGTTGATTTATTTATTTAAGATTTATACCCAGTCTATTGCCATAAAGGATTCAGAGTGGCAGCAGACCAAGCTAAAATCATTTTCTTATACTATGTTTCAGGCTGGAATGAGAAGTTTGCATTCCAGTAGATGAAGTTAAGCTGATTATAGCAAATGAGCTATTGAAAATCAATACCATAAAACCATTCTATTAGTACCTGTACAATCATTCTAGGATTATAAGTAATACTTATACTCTAAAATGCTGACATTTTCAGGAAATGAGATGCAGGACATTAGCATGGGGCATAGACACCTGTGGTTTCTTTGCTCTGATGATTAAAGCAGGTTGTTAATGAGGCCAAGGTCATTGGCTTGCTCAGGTAAAGTCCCAACTTTAACATGTATTGGCAGCAAGGACTTGGGTAAATTGCTTGCTTTAGTATTCAAAATTACAAAATGAATGATATATTTCCCTTAGAGCAATGGGGAGATACTAAATGGGATAATATCTATAAAGATAATGCTATTATAGTAAGCATATAAATGCTTTGAAAAATAACTTACTTCACTGTTATATGTACTATGTCCCCCACTTGTCTGTCAGCTTATCATGCTGTGGGGGCTTGTGTGTTGCTGTGATGCTGGAAGCTGTGCCATTGGTATTTCAGAACCAGCAGGGCCACCCATGGTAGATAGATTTCAGCTGAGCTTTCAGACTAAGACAGACTAGGGAGAAGGAACCGGTAGCCCACTCCTGAAACAATTAACCATTGAAAACCCTATACATAGCTGAAAAGTGCTGTCAAATATGGTGCTGGAAAATGAGCCCCCTGGGCTAGAAGGCATTGAAGAGTTGCATCCTCAAAGTAGAATTGACCTTAATGACGAGATTGGAGTAAAGCCCCTGGGACCTCCGGTTGCTGATGTGGCATGACTCAAAATGAGAAGGAACATAGTGGCTGCAACAATGGGCTCAAACATAAAAAGATCCTATGCATGGCACAGTGTTGGGTAATGTTTCATTGGGTTGCTAGGAGTGAGACCTGATTGGCTGGCACTTAATAAAACAAACAATGCATCGGGCAACGTAATAAGCTCTGCAAGTTCTTTCCATGTATTATTTTATTTAATACTTACAACACTTTATGAGATAGGTCTCACTGTTAGTTTTTAGATGGTGAATGAAAGCAAGATTTAGAGGTTCTAAGTAACTTATAGGATGCCACACAATAGGAAGATATCATAACTAGTTTCCAAACCCAACCCATCTCACTTTTTAGCCCACATGTTCAAATACTATGCTATCCCCATGCTACTTTGTCACAAATATCAAAATTTTAAAAATGCTGGTATTATCATTGTGTCTGTAGCCATAGCTGTCTCTAAGGCACCTAACAACAACAACAACAACATTGTCATCATAGCCTGTTAACTGGCCTTTAGCAATGTGGCATATGCCCTGACACAAAAATATACTTTCATCTCTTCAGTGGCACCTGCTCCTTCAGCACAAATCTTTTAGTTGGTATTGCTCCTGTCACACCTCAGGAGTCTGCTAGAGTCTCTATGAATGGTGTGGTCCCTCAGGACCTATGTGAACATAAATTCTCTATCACGGGTGACTCTTTCAAGGAAGCTAAATGTTAAGTATATGAAGGGAAGCAAACAAGGACCACAGGCTACTTCTCCCTCTTGTTGTACACATCTATTTTTACTCTTGGGGCTCAAGAAGATGGATTTCCAAAGCGATTTACTGGGAAACAGCACAAACATTAGGCAATGGCCCATTATCCAGCTGTACTAGTGACCTGAAATCTCTACCACTGAAAGCCAAATAAATTATACCCACTTGATGGTGTCAAAATATGCTTTTATTATTTGACCCTAATCTTTTATTCTCTGAGGAAAGAAATTACAGCTTCAGAAAACCTTTTATGGAATAGAAAACCTGAAATTCCCAAGTTGACAAAATTTGTGCTGCAGGTCTATTGTTGGGCAGCTATTAGAGCTAAAGTTTCAGCTTCTGACATAGTTTGATGACATGAATGTTAACTTGAAGATCTAAGTTTAAATTCTGACCCTGCTATTACCAAGTAGTACACCTGACCACTTATTTTACCTCTTTAAACTTCTTTCTCATTGGCAAAATGGGACTAATATTACCTAATTTCAGATTTGCACTGATGGATATTAGGAATCATGTAAGAAATTATTGTAATAATGTAATAATACAACAAGTAACTCTCATATGTACTTCTTATAATTAGGATTTTCTAGAGAAATGCTTCTGTTGATTGGGGAATATAGGGAGCTAGAACCGAGATTAGTCCTCTTGATAAGAAGTCTTTGATTATTTATCAGACAATAATGCTGCAGGTTTCAGCAAGGGACAGGAAGGAACACCCCAAAACTGACAATGTGAGGAGACTTATGCACAAAAGGACTATCTGTAGAAGCGGAAGGATAGTTTAGCTACTACATCAGTTATCTGCTACATCACAAAAGCACCCCAGAAGTTAGTGCTTAAAAAGCAATGACTTATTTGCTCATAAATCTATGAGTAAACAATTTAGACTGAGATCAACATGGCAGACATTCTGCTGCCTAGGATGACACATGCAATTACAGTGACATGGCAGACTGAATAGGGTTTCTTGATACTGCATGGCTCCTTCACACATCCAGAGGTTGGATTTTGTTGTGTGGGTGATCTCTCCTTACAGTCATGCATCCTGAGGAGTCTAACCAGGCTTCCTCATATGGGAGTCTTAGGGTTCCAAGAAAGGAAGGGCAAAGCTTCTGTAGAACCTACATAAAAAAATCATAATTTTACTACTTTCTCATGGACAAAGCAAGAGATAAATCTAGCCCAGATCAATGGAATGGGGAAACAGACTGCTTCTATATTGGGGCGACAAAATCACATTATATAGGGGCATTCACATAAGAATGGAAAGAATAATTGTAGCTATCTCTGCAAGAAATCTAACACAGAACTCTTAGCTCAAAGGGAAGGCAGAGGAAGAAGTTACCACTGAAATCACTCATTTATCTACCTTGAGAAAAGCAGTGGTGGTAGAAGAGAACCAAATAAAGGAACTTTCTCCAAGCAACCTTCACTGCACCAGTTACCTGCCACTGCATTCCATTGGTCAAGTTTAACTGGAAGTCAGAGAAAAATGAACTCATTAACATAAACTTTATGCATAATCCTCAGAACAAAGGAAAGAACAAAGAACGGTAAATAGATCTGGAGGTGTAAGTGGAAGACATCCACCATAGGAAGGGAGGTGGCATACCACAGTGGTTACAGAGTATGGATTTTATAGTTGGCTACCCTGAAACAATCAGCCATTGAAAACCCTATGAGGGTTGCTATGAGCTGGACAGAACTCTAGGACATCTAACAACAACAACACATCTGACTTGAATTCTTGGTCTTCCATTTTCCTGCATAGTAATGACTTGGCAAACTGTTTTCTCTGGGACTTAACATTTTATTTGTAAAACCAATATAAGAAATACCTTCCTTGGAGGATTATTATGTGAAACAGATGAGATTATATATACTGTATGTATGTGTGTGTGTGTGCAGGCATACACATGTATTATGTACATATCTTGTAACACAATGAACAAGCAATGCATGATTAACAATGAAAGATTTACGTGTCAACAGTTGTTAGAAAAAGCCAGTGTATATTGCTTTTGCTGAATTCAACTTCTTGTAACATGGTTACGACTTAATTTTCTGATTAATTGTTTAATTTCTCTTTTGTACTTTGCATGGGTAGGCAATTCCTGACTAGCAGACCCTAGGGTCCATTTCAAGCCTGTCTGAAAGCCTATGGGGCTCTTTCTGCTATTGATGGTCAGGGCCCACATCCATTGGCAGAGGGAGACAATGATCCCTCTGCAGTGATGAGAGAAGCTGGTAAGCCAGAGTTTTATGTAATTGTGCCTGCCCCAAATGTTATAGGTGTCTCATTAAATGACAATTTCTCCTCTGAGCCTCTTCTTCTCTATGATGTGAATGTGCAGTCCCCACAGACTGGGCAAATACTTGACAGTACAGTTGGCAAGAATTGGTGTGGTTTATGATGGAGAGGAGGCACTTCCTTGAATAAACTGGTCCCTGAGAAGCAACCTCTTCCTGGCAGTGTACTGAGCCTGCACTCTGGACTCATACGCTAATGACACTAACAGTTCACCCAGCCACAGCCTGACTCTGTGGGTGGCGTCCAGTGCCACTGAGAAAGCAGGTTTTCACACTTGTAGACATGGAGGTGCTCTGTCATCCTTGCATTTTCCTGGGGAACCAACCACTGCAGAAAGGACAGGGTACTTGAGGAACTAGGATGTCACCTTATGGAGTATGGGTTTGGTGGGATATTATTTAGAGTAGTTTTTGTAACTTTCTCTCCAATAATGTTTAATATGATCAAATAACTTTGGATATATTGGGGTAGACCAAGATTAATCAGTTTCTTGACTATATGACTTCTAGACATCTTTAGGCTGGCCAAGCGCCTTGTGAAACACTAGAAAGGGAATACAGCAGTGCGGCCTAAATATAATTGACCATAGGAAATTTCTTTTGGGAAGGGCCTTTCATAACTTTGATATTCCTCACACTACATTTTTGGGAATTTTCTAAGTAAATAAAAATTAA
>VMDO01003484.1:73178-142531 GCA_007922755.1 Pedetes capensis
TATATATATATATATATATATATACACACACATATATATATATGTATAGGCTGGGATTTAGCTCAGTTGGTAGAGTGCCGCTCTGCAGTCTCTGAGTTCCTAGGTTTGATTCCCAGTACCACAAAAGTGGAAGGACAAGGCAATCCATTCCTGAGGCAATCCCAAAACAATCAACCATTGAAAACCCTATGAGGGTCACTATGAATTGGAAACACCTCGATGGCATCTAACAATGACAACAATATATATCTTCATCAAAGAATGAAGGCTTTGAGAGGAACTATAATAAAAGAATATAATTAGATGAACTTAAATTAGTGTATTTAAAAGCTGGGCACAAAACTCTATGTTGTATATCATTTGGCAGCAGCAAACTTTGGAATCTGTTGCTCTAAAGGATACAGCCAAGTGTCAATTGAGACAGCTGAGAAGAAGAAAAAAACATTTGCTGAACATCTAGATGATCTGCAGTGATTTACATGCCTTGGCTCATTTAACCACCACAACAGCCTCATGTGGTAGATACTGGTGTGCTTTTATAAGGGATACAAACCAGGCTCAGTATATATTTCAACATCATCTATCTGGAAAATGATAAAATTACAAACTGATCCATTTTCTTCTTGGCTCTCTAGGAAGTAGTAATTCACTCTGGTCCTCTGGAAACATTATAAACATTTTCTCCAGTAACTTCAAAGCTTGGCTTTCTGCAGAGCTTCCTCATTTCTGGAGTTATACCTGCCACCCAAGGTCATTCTTGACCTGCAACATCCTCCTCCAATCTTCCACACCATCCCAACTACCTAGTTAGCATTTCATGTCTCTTGCTATCAGATTTTATTTCAGGATTTTCAACATCCAAATCACAAAAAATTAGCAACAATAACTGGTAACAACTATCATTATAAACACTCCCAAGCTTTAAGAGAAGATAAATATACCCATGTGTACATGCACGCGCACACACACACACAGTAAAATAAACACTTGGACTGAGATCAGTTGATCCTATGAGGGTAACACTAGTATAAATGTAATTTCTTTGAAGTATTATGATGTTCAGTACATCTTCAGCATCTCATGAAACAGGCTATATAAACAATATTTAGTAGCATTTTGATAGCAAGTGTAGCTCTGCTCTTTCATTACCATGTTATTGTTGTTGTTAGGTGCTATTGAGTTGGTTCTGACTCATATCGACCCTAGGTACAACAGAACAAAACACTCTGACACTGTGCCATGCCTGGCACTGTTGTCAGTGCTTCTCTGCTATTCATAGGGGTTTCAATGGCTGATTGTTTCAGGAGTGGGCTGCCAGGTCCTTCTTCCAAACCTACAGCACCCGGTATTACCAGGTGGTCTCCCATCCAAGGACTAACCAGGCTTCACCCTGCTTAGCTTCTGTGATCTGACTGGATTGGATGTCAGGGTGGTATGGCTACAGGTTTTCATTACCATAAAGATGGCTATTATCAAATAATCAAAATTAATGAGAGTATAGCATCTGTAATATGTATGTACGTATGTATATATGTACACATTACATGAGGATATAGAGTCGCATATATATGTATAATATACTTATGTATATATCTGTGTGCACATGTACATGTTAAAGTTGTTTTTACATTGCCAATTAAGTAAAATGAGTTTGCTTCTAAGATTACTTGGGTTTTCTTTGTGTGTATCTAATCCATTCTGTGTGTGAAGTTGCCAATTTTTTTTTTCGGTTTTCTTTTTTCTTTTCTTGTGGTGGTGATGGTACTAGGGATTGAACCTAGGGCCTGTAAATGCTAGACAAGTGCTCTGTCACTGAGCTACATCCCAGCAAGCTTCTTAAACTCAGTATATTTTTTTCCTATTATTGCTGTGCTATAAAATTACAGAAACACAACATAGATTTCACTAGGCTAAAAATCAAGGTTTTGGCAGAGCTGCATTTCTTCTTGGGAGAAGGACCTGGCAACCCACTCCCAAAAAACAATCTGCCACTGAAAACCCTATGAACAGCAGAGAAGCACTGACAATAGTGTTTCACCTATTGTATGCAGGGTCGCTGTGGGTCGAACACTGACTTGATGGCAGTGAACAACAACAACATTTTTTCTGAAGGCATTAGAGAAAAATTCATTTTGTTGCCTTTCTAGCTGTTAGAGGCTGCACACATTCCTGAGGTTGTAGCCTTCCCTCATCTTCAGATCCTCAGTGGCCCATCTATTCTTTCTCTGTTCACCTTACTGGGATTCTGACTCTTTTCTGTTTCCAGGACCTTCATGATTACATTGGATTCACCTTGCTAACCTAAGATACTCTCCCTACAGGAAGAAACTTTTTTAATTGCGTCTCCAAATGCCTTTTGTCATGTAATGTAATCTATTCAAAGGTTCTAGAAATTGGGGAATGGCCACCAATTATTGGGGAATGGCCACTATTATGCCTGTAATGCACTGTTCTGAGATATTCTATTATCGAAATGATCAATGATGTCCTTGTACCAGGACTCATGTTTAAGAGAACTGAGGTAACTGAGAAAATATATGGTATGTTATGAGCAGAAAAAGATAAAATTAAATATATTTTTGTGAAACTTTTTTTTACAACAAAGCTATAGAACAATTTGAAAACTATTATTAATGTATGTTGCAATCAAAGCAACATGGGTAATCAGAGAGTGTGTTAGTTTTTTATCATTGTGACAAATACCTGAGATGTTGCTGTTGTTGGGTGCTTTGCACTGGGTCTGACTCATAGCGGCCCTCGTAGGATTTTCAATGGCTGATTGTTCCAGGGTTGCTTCATGAGTGGATTGCCAAGACCTTCTCCAGTTTTTGCAGTGCTGGGGGTCAAACCTGGGTCCGTAGAAAGTACAGAGCAGCACTCCACCAACTGAGCTACACTCCAGCCCTGATACAAATCAACTTAAAGGAAAGGTTTATTATGTGTTAGAGGCTTCAGTCTATGACCAGTCTGTTCTGCTGTTTTTGGGATGGTGGTGACTCAGAAGAGCAGAGCAGAAGCTTGTGGCAGAGGAAACAGCTTACTTCATGGCAGCCCAGAAGTGAAAGGGAGAGAGAAGCCAACATGCCAACATCCCCTTCAAGAGCATGTCCCCAATAACCTAACTTTCTTCCAATAAGTCCCGCCTTCTAAAGGTTCCACCACCACCCACCAGCACCACTTTGGGGGACCAAGCCTTTAACACATGAGGCCAACTTGAGTGGTCTTAAATACAAATCCCAGAAAGTGTTTCCTGTGAAGTTACTTGCCATGATTTCTTAAAAAGTTTGTTCATCACCTTGTCTGAGATGAACTAATAAGAGATTCATGTTGATACTATGTTTATTTTTCTTTCCCTATTTTAAGATACCCTTTTTATAAATACTTTTTTAGAAATTACTGTCAAACTAGGGTACTTAGTATTATAGTTTCATATTATTATATTTTAGATTATTTTTGTTCTAAAATATGGGGCTGGCAAAATACACTCAGACATTCTGGAAAACAAAAATATCTTTCTTTTCCTACCTATCTTCTTTCCTTTCTTCTATGTTTCTCAAAAGCTCTACTTATGTTCCCAGAATATCAGCTACTGATGGAGAATTTATAATCCCCAATTAGTTCCTCATCATATGATGGAAGCAAAGAAGGAAAACAAGAGTTTAGAAACCAATTGCCAAGTTGTATGATAGTGATGTTTGCAGGGATCTGGAAAGAGTGAGAGAAACGCTTGCTTACTTTGAGGAGGAGGGTGAGACAAAGCAGAAGTCTCTGCAGCAATGGCAGCTGGTGCTAGAGCTGGTGACTGAAGATGCTGTTCTCCAGGCAGTCAAAGGAAGGAGAGCATTCCATGCCGAAAGAGATACATAAAGTTCTAAAGGCACAAAAGAAAAATGCTGGGAAACAGCAGATCACTCCGTCTCTCCTAGCTTACTAATCAGAGTTTGATAAGTTTTTGTTGTTGTTGTTATTGTTTGTGGAATGAACTCAAAGCTTAAAAGAAAAGCACTGATTTCTCAGTTTGGAATTTGATTAAATTGAATAATTTATTCTTAATTAATCCTTATTCAATCTTAATTGCCTACTGTAATCTAGGAATGGAGTTTTCTGTTGATTTTATTTAAATATACCTTTTTAATTTTTTAAGATTGATGCGTAAAATTGTATATATCATGGACAACATGATGCTGTGAAGAATATATATATTATAAAATTACTAAATTTAGCTAATTGGCATATGCATTATAATACATAGTTATTTAACAGTGAGAAGACTTTATATCCATTCTCTTAGCATTTTCAAGAATTCAATATATTATTAACCCTAGTCATCATGTATGAATACATCTCTTGAAGTTATTCCTCCTAACTGAAACATTGCATCCTTTGAACCATGCTTCTCAACTCTGATTTCCCCACCCTTCTGCTGTAACCATAGGAGCTCCTGGTAACCACCATTCTACTCTTCATTTCTGTGGGATAAACATTTTTTAGATTCTACATATGAGTGCAATCATGCAGTGCTTGTCATTCTATCTGGCTTGTTTCACTTTAAGTAATGTCCTCCAGTTTCATCCATGCTGTTGCAAATGACAGGATCACCCTTTTCACTGCATAATAGTATTCCACTGTGGTGATTATAGCTAATTTATCAGAGCAGTTATAAGTAAAACCCATTTTAAGTTTGATAAAGTCTGACAGGAAATCTCAATTTAGCTGTTTTGATGGCTGACTAAGGATCCAACAGTATTTGATGATGTTCTTAAGAGAATAATATTCAGAATTTATAACATTTAAATACCACTAAGTAGCTTAATGTTTCCCTAACAAAGCAATGAATTATGCATAAGAAATATATGAAATGCGTAAAGTGAAGCTGGCCACCTCAAAAGTCACTCCAGAGGTCAAAGGTCACTACTACCCATTAATGAAAGATCTGGGTTCTCTGAGGAAACCGAGATGACCTTGATTCTAATGTCAGTGATTTATTTAGCATCTATACCCAAATCTCTCATAGAAATCTCTAACTTACCATACCCTCAAAAAAATTCTTGACTACTTCCCTATCCTTTGTACTGCTAAGTATAGTCCCTCCCTAGTCTATCTCATCTGCTTAAAGAGCAGTTACTTTAAAACAAACATCAAAGGCACGCCTTACATTCCTTAGAGTCTACCAATTGGCATAGCTATCCTCCACTGCTGGCCAATTCCAGCTATAATTTATCTACCCCAAGGACAATTATGAGAATCTTTGTTTCCACTCTCAACTCCTGACAATCCATTTACTGGACAGTAGACACTCTGGCTTCTTAAAACATAAATAATATTTAAAATCTAAGTCCAAATTCCTTCTCATGCTCCGCAAAGTCCAGGATAACTGGATTCCAGTTACCTCTGTGTCTCATGCTGTAGTCCATTTTGGCTCCATCTTCCATCCACACTTGCCTTCTTTGAGTACCTGCAATACACAAGCAATCTCCTTCCTCAAGGCCTTTGCAGTTTTTTTTTTTTTTTAATCTGGAATGCTCTTTTCTCCTGCCTTTATATGCCAGGCTTCTTTTCTTTTTTCAGCTGTGTAAATAGAGCTTTCTCTAAGAAGAAAATTCTGTCCATCCAATGTTGGTTTCTTGTTTTATTCACTTCATACCATCATTCTTATTTCTCCTCAGTATTTATTACAACTTGTAATTATTTTGTTAAGGGGATAAAGATGATTGCTTTACACTTGCTCCCTACTTTTGGAAGATGTTTCTTCATTAATATTTTCAGGGTCAACTGTAATGTATAGACCATGAAAAATAATTAAAGTTTTAATGATTTGATGGATTATAAGTGTGCATCTCTTTTGAGTCACAATGTTTCTGACTCCAATGTGAATAGAAAAATACATTTTAAAGGATGAATTCCTCATTATTATAACTTCATGTTTTCATTTTATATAAATGTTCCATTTTCTTAAACACTCATACTTCATGAGAGTTAAAATGAAGGCTTTATGTAAATGAACATATTATGCTGTTAAAAACAATGACAATGTTAATTATTAAAGCTATCAACATGCAGAAAATTTAGGAATTGACATAACTAAAATGACCTCAGAAAGAAATCCTTCTGACAGCCTCATGTGAGAGTCAATCAGATGCTTTATCAAAAAAGTGAATGTACAGAGTTGGAGTCAATCGGTGTGTCTTTTCATATTTTCTAACACTTGAAATCTACTGACCTTTTTGGATTGGATTTTGTGCATTCCTTAAAACAATCTGCCGTGATGTATATGAAGAAAGGTATGTCATTCTCATTTTACAGTGAAGAAACTGAAGTTCAGAGCAAATAAAGGTCATGCTTAAGGTCATCCTTAGTGTTTGGTAGTTTGGTAGTTAAATGGCTTCTCCACCATAACATGTTGTGATGTACATTGCATCATGCATGAGAAGTGTCAAAGTTCAAATGGACCATGGAAGTGGGGAGGAAAGCATGATGAAGGGAAAAGTACTTCATCTCAAAGAGAAGACTTATTCACTAGTTCACGAGGTTAATGACATGCTGGAAGGCAGACCCAGAATTACCCAACGAAAGCTACATTTGTGTAAAATCTGAAGTACAAATACTGGTGATCATTTCAATCCTCAAATAAATAGAGATAATGACATATAACCTGTATATGGCTGCAGCCGTAGCCCCATGGCATCCGATCTTGTCAGATCTCTGAAGCTAAGCAGGGTTGGGCCTGGTTAGTACTTGGATGGGAGACCACCTGGGAACACCAGGTGCTGTAGGCTTGGGAGATGGACTTGGCAACCCACTCCCAAAATTCAATCTGCTATTGAAAGCCCTATGAACAGCAGAGAAGCACTGACAATAGTGTTTCGCCTGTTGTACACAGGGTCGCTATGAGTTGGATACTGACTCAATGGCACCTAACAATAACAACAACAACAACAAAAACTTGTATATGATTGGTGTTCACTTAGGGTTCAAAGTTTGCAATGTCTTCTAATGCCAAAGAACTATATTTTTCTCCAATATTTCCAGTGAATACACCACTATTTTGAGTTATTAGAAATAAAACTGACTAGCTCCTATACTCCTCCATGTTTCTGACACTCTGTCATGTTTCAGGGGCTGTAGTGTTGCTGTGATCTTGAAAGCTATGCCACCAGCATTTCAGATACCATCAGGGCCACCCACAGTGGACAGCTTTCAGTTCAGCTTCCAGACTAAGGCAGACTAGGGAGAAGGAACTGGCAGCCAACTCCTCAAAAAGTTAGCCATTGAAAACTCTGTGAATAGCAGAGAAGCTCTGTCAAATATAGTGTGAGAAAATGAGCCCTCCAGGCTGGAAGGCATTCAAGAAATGATTAAGAGTTGCCTCCTCAAAGTAAAGTCATCTTTAATGAGGGTAATGGACCTTCATTTGCTGATGTGGCATGACTCAAAATGAGAAGAAACACAATGGCTGCATCAATGGGCTCAACCATAAAAAGACTGTGTGTATGGCACAGTATTGGGTAGTATTTCATTCTAATACACATAAGGTTGCTTTGGGTTGGGCCTCACTCAATGGCACCTAACTAAAACAGATCCTGCTCTATGGCATAAAGAAGTTGCATTTAAAAAGAGAAAGACATAACTTTGTGTTATATATGCACACTAAAAATACCCTCCTAGACAAATATATGGATTTAATATTGTAGTAGGACAAGAGTATTACATTTCATTATCACATATGATTGAGTGTATAATCTTCAGTTAATTGGGATGTAGAGAAAATAATTACAATTTAGACCTTAGCCTGATCTACACAGCTACTTGACATCATGGGTGGTGTTTTCTACATTGAGTATACAATACTGGTAGTCATGTTTCTACAGACAAACTTTTATATTTTGTCCGTTAAAAATCTTTCAGAAGAAGGGGGGGAAACTTTCATATTATTATGATATTTTCTACTAAAAAGTCTTACCCTTCAAATTTGTTTTGTTTTTGTTGTTGTTGTTAGGTGCTATCAAGTTGTGTCTGACTCATAGTGACTCTCATAAGGTTTTCAATGGCTGACTGTTTCAGGAGTGGAATGCCATGTCCTTCTCCCATTTTTGTGGTGCTGGAGATTGAACTTGGGTCCTCAGGAAATATGGAGAATCACTCTACCAACTAAGCTAAACCACATGCCCTTTTAATTTTAGAGGGTTTTAAAAAATTAAAACCTATATTTCATCAGGTATGATGGTGCACACCCATAACCTAGCACTTGAGAGGCTGAGTCAGGAGGATCAGAAGTTTGAGGCCAGCCTGGGAAATGTAGTGAGTTTGAGGCCACTGTAGACTACTTAGTGAGAATATGTTTCAAAAAAAATTAAAATATTTTATAGGCAGACAGAGCTATGTCAATGACATGCCATATTAAATTATAATATGTCAGAATGGAAGACTTACTAAAAGATTATATTCTTAAGGTAAACCTCATCACTTTTGCAGCAGTAACAATGAGATGCTATCAATTAACAAACACCCAAGCCTTTCTTTTGGTCATCTATTCATTAAAAACATATTCAAGTAACTTCTGGAGGTCAGGCACTCTTCCGGGTGTGGTGGGCACAAGAGTAAAATAAAAAGATAAAGTACTTCTCCTCTTGTACTCATGTACTGGAAGAATGAGACAAGAGATAAATAATATAATAAAATATACGGTAATGTAATAAAAGGTAACATAATGTAACATGTTATGATAAAAAGCATGAAGTTTTCTGAAGAATATCTATTTCAGATAGATAAATCCAGTATCTTAATTGTTATCCAAAGTCATGAAGTGAATATTAATTTTTTCCTGTCTGTCTATTCACAGCAACAAGTTGTAGGTTTTCAAAATTCTTTTTTTGTAGGGAGAGATTGGGGGGAAATTGGCAAAAACCCCAAAACTGGGAAAATGGCTTTTGAAGATCTGGTTTGTAAATTAGAAATCTGGGGAAAATGAAAGTAACTTGATTGGATATTTGTAGAAAACCCTTCACAAATCCCCCAAACCTAATTGGACAATTGGAAAACAAAGGACTTGAAGCTAATTGGTTTGAGCCATCTCTAAAAGGAGCTGCACTGTAGTAGCTCTCTCTCTCTCTGCTATGGACCATTGGCAAGGAAAGAAATCTCTCTGAACTCGACCATCAAGGTGACAAGAACCCTCTCCAGCATCGGACCATGGACAATTAGACAGTGCTCTCAAGGAGGAAGATCTACAGTCAAGGTGAGGACAGTCTCTTGTCCTAGCGCCTAGGGACAGAAGCTGAGGACAGTCTCCAGTCCCAGTGCCGGAGGCAGAAGAGCCACTGCTGCCCTTGAGGCAGCATAAGAGCTGTAGCACTTGTAAGCTGTACACTTTGGGTTCCTCTTGGCTCTTTTGAGGGCAGAGAGACAATAAAGAGCTGCAAGGTCCCCTAAAGTACAGTGTTCCAAGGCTTTTCCTTTCTCCCATCTCACGGCGTTCCTGAGGGCTGCAGGAGTCTGCGCCCCTCACCTGAGGGTCCCAAGTGAATTATGTTTAGTTACCTGTGTGTGTGCCCACAACTCCCCATCTGAACATCCTGGCTGGACAGGCGAGGTGTGCGTCCCACAATTTTTAACTATTTACAACCCTTTCTTCAGTTACCACATAGCCTGAAATATGAATTCCAAACATGGCTCAAAATAACTTGAGCTGTACCCCTGCATTTAAGTGTCTCTTTCAGAAGCTTCTGAAGGCTATAATGTTCTTAAGAATTCAGAATTTGAAAATAGCTCTGTGTGAGTTTGTCAGCCTAAATATAATAATTTAGATGGAAACTTTACAAATGAAAACTGATTTAATTTAGAAAACCAGTAATATATTTAATTATGTTTTTCTGCCCAAAAAGAGGTAGAAATTAATCTGCTCAAATTTAGCTTTGTAGGTTTTATGACTACTGCACTGAAAGGTAATAAGAGTTGTCTAAGGTTACTATTGGGGCTGGGATTTAGTCTCTGAGGCCCCAAGTTCAATTCCCAGCACCACAAAAATGGGAGAAGGGCCTGACAATCCACTCCCAAGGCAATCCCGAAGCACTCAGCCATTGAAAACCCTATAAGGGTTGCTATGAGTCGGATACCGACTCGACGGCACCTAACAACAACAACAACAACAACATGAGAAGGTGCCACTTGCTGTATTGGGGCTGGGATGTAGCTCAGTTGGTAGAGCACTGCGCTGCAGTCTCTGAGGTCCCGAGTTTGATTCCCAGCACCACAAAAATGGGAGAAGGGCCTGGCAATCCACTCCCAAGGCAATCCCGAAAACAGTCAGCCATTGAAAACCCTATGAGGGTCGCCATGAGTCGGATACCGACTCAACAGCACCTAACAACAACAACATAGATATATTGAGAGATACATATTTGTATCTACCATTTAGGGACTGGGATTTAGCTCAGTTGGTAGAGCATCACCCTGCAGTCTCTGAGGTCCCAGGTTCAATTCCCAGCACACAAAAAATGGGAGAAGGATGTAGCAATCCACTTCCAAGGCAATCTTGAAACAGTCAGCCATTTAAAACCTTATGAGGGTCACTATGAGTTGGACAACAACAATCATTTAGGCAACAAATGCTATTGCTATGACATTTACTTCATAAACTAAGAACTCAATCATGAATAGATATAGATGATTTCACATTTGAATTAAATTACTTAGTCTATGCAGGCTATTAAGAATTCATCTAAAATTTCACTATCTCCAAATTATTACCTTTCATACTCCTAATTATTATTTTCCTCCAGGTACAGTATCTGGCCTCAGTCACCAATGCATGCCTTTTCAAGTGCCATTGCAAAAAGTCAATATACTTCTGGGGAAAATAAATCACCATAATAAAAATCATTAGAACTTACATAGTACTTTTCATTTTCAAAGTGACTTATAAATATTAATTAACACTGCTCAAGAATAGGATCCTATCCAATAGACCACTTAGTTTCAAGAGTTACATGGCAAACCTGCAAATATTTCAGGATAATATGCTTTCTTTGATAGTGATGTGGGGCAAAACACCTTGACATCAGGATTTCTTTTCACTCATTGAACAAAAGCTTGCTACCCTATTCACAGAGATTTCTTCTCTCTAGAGGTTTACTTTGGACAAAATAAATATCTTCTAAGGCATGTATAACTAGATTTTAAAGTATATGTTATGAAAAATAGCAAAATAATTTAGTATATCTAATGTTTTCTAAAAACATTTTTATATTCCAAGAATTTAATTTTTATTTTATTTGTTCCAAAGATATATTATTTACCCAGCAAAATCTGGAGATTAGGTGAATTTACTACTTTAGACTTATAAAAAGTGCTTGTTTTCTAAAGGAAACTAAGGGAAAACAAATTGTCCCAATAGTCAGCTATATAAATCAGCCCAGAAAGCAAATATCTGTTTTAAGCCATCAATTTCTCTCTCCAAAATCTACAAAGTCTTATTAAGAACAGAAATATTTAAAACCGCGGAGAAGCTACAGATGTAGCTCAGTGGTAGATGGCTTGTCTATAGCTCTTGCCAGGCTCTGAGTTTAATACTTGGCACTGAAAACAAAAGAAAAACAACAAACAAAAATACCCAAAACAAACAAACAAACAAACATATTCTGGTTTCTTTTTAGATCATACAGTCATTTGCCTTTTGAAAACAATGGCAGAAATGCATTTATGTTTTAATAGTAATTATTTTGCTATGTAAGGTAGCAAAAACAGCTAAATAGATACTCTATATAGTTTCCAGAAAGAAAGGAATTTTTAACAAGGATAACTAGAAATCTACCTGTAGCCATAGCCCTGTGGCATCTGATCCCATCAGATCTTGGAAACTAAGCAGGGTCAGGCCTGGTTAGAACTTGGATGGGAGACTGCCTGGAAACACCAGGTTCTCTAGGCTTGGGAGAAGGACCCAGCAACCCACTCCCAAAAATCAATCCAACATTAAAAACCCTATGAATAGGAAAGAAGCACTAACAGTAGTGTTTCACCTGTTGTATGTAGAGTTGCTATGAGTTGGATACAGACTCCACGGCACCTAACAACAACAGCAAATATAGAGTCTTTGAAAGTGAAGTAAAAATCCACATATTGCACAATGAATTATAAAGACCATGCTTGCATCTTAACAAATGCAAAAATATTTTTGACAAAAGGATGACTATTGTAACTTTGGACTTATAGAATGATCAGTTTAAGTAATTATGATTCTGAATTTGATAAGCTGGAAAATTCTTTGCGACATTTTATGCAACAGGGTAACCATAGCTTTAAAAAAATAACAACAACAATAACAACAACAAAAAGAAAAGAAGACATAAAACAGTCATTCAGCCCCAACTTTGTTCAACCAGAGTAGTAATTTTACCACACTAAGAAGGAAAGTCAAACTCTCTCAAATAATTCACAAATTACTCATTATGAAAAGCTCACCAAAGTACCTTAACTTCTGTTATTTTTCTTTTCACTGAATGATGAAAATCTTATCACAGCCTTGCCCTTGGTAATTACTCTAATATACCAGTGATTCTCCACAGAGGATGTAGGGTTGGGTTTGAACCCTTGAGGTACTTAGTAATTTGAAAAAGTTGTGAAAAGCTCAAAATGATCAGAGAAAATATAGAAAAAAAATGAGAGAGAATTTCTGGGTGAGCATGGATGATGATGGGTAATTAAACATTGCCTTGTGCCACAAATAGTCACACTGTATAGCTTAAGGTAAAATTGTTGGGCTTTCTAGGATGTATGAAATCTTGCAATCCCAGTATTTTATTTTAAAGATGAATAAACTGAGAGCAGTATTTAAACCATTCCATCCCAGCTGGGCATGGTGGTGCATACCTATAATCCCAGCACTGGGGAGACTGAGGCAGGTGGATTATGAGTTTGTGGCCAGTGTGGGCCACGTAGCAGGACTCTGTCTCAAAAAACCACCAACAAATAATAATAATAATAATGTTAAGGACTATTATTATTTCAAAAGTGGTTGGGATTATAACACAGTTAATATTGGCAAAAAGAATATCTGTTTAATTGTCAGTGGTAATTTGGGTCCTTTTGGTTCAGAGGTACTTAGTTAATCTTTCTTCTGGGTGTTCCTGTGATGGTGGGTCTGAATGAGGTTAATATTTGGATCAATAGACTTAATAAAGCAGATTTCCCTTCCTAACATGGGTAGGGCTCAGCTAAACTGTGGAAGGTCTAAAGAGAATGGAAGACCAAGTTAGAAACAATTCTTTGGCTCTCCCTGATGGCCACTGAGCTAAGACATTAGTTTTCTCCTACCTCTTCATTTGGACTCAGATGGAATTTAGACCACTGGGCCACCTGGTTCTCTGAGTTGAACTTACTCTGGAACTATCCTAGAGACACACACTTCCTATTGGTTTTCTTTCTCTGAGGAACCCTCACAATACAAGTACAGAGTGCAAGTGGGATATAATAATTAAGTCCTAGAATTCTAGAACAAAACTTTTAGTTCTACAGCAAATAAAGTCATAAGCTGTCATACCAAAGCAGTATACAGCCTATCTTATTTGTCTGTGCAGAGGCATAAAAATACTAGGTTTCCTTACAGGAGATGATGATTATGTTACCACATTTGGTATCCATGTGGATTCCAGGTCATCCCTCACCATTTTTATCTGCTTCTAAAGACAGCAGGCACAATCTCACAAGCTACTTTCATGTATTGTTAAAGAAGGGCATGTTGCTGCAAGGATGGTAGTACGAACAAGAGAAAAGAGAAAATGGTGCTGGGTTTGAAGTGAACATGATCTGGGAACCCCTTCACTTCATAGTGTCATTTTTCACCTGTATCAAGTCTCCTAATCTTCACTTCTGGCTCCTTCTCTGGCTGACTCCCAGGACAATCAGATATTTTCCCTTTCCTGTAAGAAACCTGGAAATGAGTTATCATGTTTATAGCATGTTATAGCAGTAATCCAGTCAGTCAGTCATGGGATCCACTGGAAATCCTCCTCAAATGCCAGAGTATGGACCTCATGTAGAATATTTCCCTGAAATGGATGATAGACCACCTTTGGTTTCATTCCTCTGTGATATTTAGTGTCAAGTGTATGGAGAACTCATTTTACTTCAAGCTATTTTGGTCCGTGGCATAAAGAAAGATTGAATTTTGTTTCATGGTATATTGGGCACTTAAAGAAATGCACTATATTATTCATTAGGGGTTTAACTCACAGCAACAAATGACAGCAGTTCCATTCATGGACAACTTACAATGCCACACCTACCATGCTCCATCTCCATGTCCATTATGACCTGTAATCCTGATATTAGTGAAATGGTGATATTGAAAGATGTGTCTTAGGTCTCAGTAAGAATAGAGATTCAAACCAATCACAGGGAATACTGTTTAAAATAAAGGCCAAATTATATTCTAAAAAACTTAGTATGAATTGAGGAAAATATAAATAATCTATTGTTGTTGTTGTTAGGTGCCGTCCAGTTGGTGTCCGCTGATAGTGACCATATGTACAACAGGTGAAACAGTACTGTTAGTCCTTCTCTGCTATTCACAGGGTTTTCAATGGCTGATGTTTTTTGGGAATGGGTTGCCTGGTCCTTCTCCCAAGCCTAGAACACCTGGTATTCCCAGGCAGTCTCTCCTATCCAAGTACTAACCAGGCCCGACTCTGCTTAATTTCTGAGATCTGACTGGATCGGATGCCACAGTGGTATGGCTGCAGGCATAAATAATCTACTAGATATTGAATAATATAGATATTTAACATTCCAGAAATCATGAACCAAAGAGCACTCTGCAAACATATATAAGAAGGATGAGAAGTGATTTAGCTTTTGAAGTCATGCATAAATGACTATGTGTCTAATTCACTTCATCACTGATCATAGTATATTTAAAACTCTCAATCTTCACTCTGGGGAGGAAGTTACAAATCTTGTCTCTCCCAAGTTAAGGAAGTCATTAAGACCATATGCTACACACATAAAGATGTATCTTGGATAGGCAGCTGTTAAAAGGCGTGTGCCAATATTTGTGGTTGCTTGTTTTGCTCCATAAAGGCACAGCTAGATCTTACAGCAAGGGGAAGAAGAGGCTCATTAATTTGTACTGTGTGCTTGATGCACCGTTCAAGGAAGCTGCAAGTTCCGAACTACGGAATGTTATTGTCCATCTGTGCTGTATGGTGGGAGGGGATTTTAAAGAGTTCTAAAATATTTTAGAAGTGAAAATGACTAACATAATTTTGAGGATTGTGTGATATGAGGGTTATGAGGATTGCTCACATATTTTCAACCTTGGTAAAAGTCTTCGATGTTAAGAAGGCAAAACGACTTTACCCTTTCTCACACCTAGCTCCCTAGGATGACAAACCATATTGGCTGGGAAGTGTAGCAAGCTGACAGCTAGGTCAAACCCTTCAAGGTGGTTCACGAAGGAAATGGACAGCTCCACAGAATGACATTCACCTTACAGTTTCTCCAGACTGTGCTATTGCAAGACATGAGCCCACCTGGTTGAAAAAGATTCACCCTGGAAATACATCAACCCACATAAAAAATCTTCCTAAATCCTGGTTAATGAAGAATCACTTTCATGATTAGAGAAGTCTGGCAGCAAATATTCTGATCAAAATGTAGAAAACCTGATCAAGTAATTCTGTCCCCAGATCTCTTTCTTGTATAAAAATAAGGCCACCAACAGTGCTACCAATTTGTAATAATTACCTGAGACTTGTTCATTCAACTTTAACTTAGGACAATATGGAGTTAGTTAAAAGAGTACATTTTGCTATGAGAAATTATTTACCATGTGCCAGAATTGTTAAAAGATTATTTTAGGTGCGTGCTCATTTCCCTTCCTTTCTTTCCTTCTGCCCTAAAGCACTTATTATTATTATTAATGACTCTTCTAAAAAGTGAATTGAGCAGAACATCATGTATATTGACGAATATTTCTTGTTCCAATTCAATCCACAGGTAAAAGCACACTGTGCTTTGGATGGGCTGACACTTTTAAAGAATCTCAACTATAAGCAAATAGCTTCATTTTAAAGGAAAATGAAAATTTTAAATAGTTAAGGAGTTTGCCTGGAATACATAAAAATGCACATAGATTTAGCTCTGTTTTATATGTATCTTTATCTCAAGGGGAATCATTTGTATTCTCCATATAATTCACTTTGAAAAAGACAGCAGCAACACGTCCCCATGTTAATTTGGCACCCTTGAACGTGTGTAATTATGTGTGAACCTTAAAATTCCAAAGTGTTTAAAACTGTTTTATTAATGTACCACAGATATTTACAAGGTCTTAACAATATACATTTTTTTCTTTCCAAACAAGTCTGTATTAAGAATATGTTTTGTCATGGAGGCTAGAGAACATATTTATAGAATGATCTACTTTCAGAAAACTCCCAAAGATTTATGGTTTTATTCACTGTATAAGTGGCTGAATAGCAAAACAGTAAAAAATCATGACAATCAATAAGAAATGGACATTAGGTTCAAAGACTTGAACTCCTTTGGAACTCAAACCTGCAAAACAGAAAACAAAAATGACTTGAGAAATAGTAAAGGTGCTTAATGGATTAATTCTTCATCACACAAAATACATACTTTTCTTCTAATAATATATTCTATTATACATCATTTACATCATATTTAATTTTAGTAAGTTCCTTTATTCTCTGACCAAGGATGTCTGTTTTAAAATTTAAAATGCAAAAGAAAAATGCCAAAATTGGTGAAGTGTGACTGAAAAGCAGATTAAGATTGGCCAGCATTTGGTGGTGACTAACTTGTACTCTGTCAGAGCTTCAGGCATATCAGTGTGTGGTCCTTCAAAAGCAAAAACAGCAAATTACTCTTAATGCTCTTTCTGACTGGTGCTGGCCTACTTAGAGAATATTACTAAGAAGGATTCAGCTCAGTATGAATGCCTTGATTGACAGCTAATGTTTTCCATGACCATGGAGAGAAGGGAATGCATACCTGTGCTTCATATTTGCCATTCCTACTAAAAGAGGCCTTTGAGAATCTTTGAAAAAATTTTCTAATTTTTGTATCAATAGAGTAAATCATAAAATTATGCACCAAGGACAAAAAGTTTCCTTTCTTTCTCTCTCTCTCTTTCTCTCTCTCTTTTTCTTTCTTTCTTTCTTTCTTTCTTTCTTTCTTTCTTTCTTTCTTCTTTTTCTTCTTTCTTTCTTTCTTTCTTTCTTCTTTTTCTTCTTTCTTTCTTTCTCTTTCTTTTTCTCTCACTCACTTTTTTCCCTCCTCCCTCCCTTCCTTCTTTCCTTCCCTTGATTTTTAAATGAGGAAAACATAAAGCTGTAAAATATAAGCATGTTGCAAATTTGAAGGTTTATTTAAAGAGAAACTAGCTTATCACCTCTGTCTCACAACTGAAAATGGAAACAGACCATTTATTTTTTCACTCACCACTTAAACAAGAATTGGAAATTGCTTGGAGTCCAGATTTTATCCTGCAGCTGTCTAGATTCAAAACCTACACCAGCAATGGTGACTCAACTTACTTGACATTTTTGGAATCCGAATTTCTTCACTGCTGCTCCCATCTCCACCATCACTGACTGTTCTTATTTCGATAAGGTAGTCTTCTTCAAATGGAACCAGAAGCTCAGCTGACGTATTATTTGTTTCCAAAATATGAGTTTGACTCTGTCTGTTTTGCCGGTACAGAATCTGAATAAAATGGTGAATCAAGTGAATATGGAGGTGGTATCTTTGGGCTGGGATTTAGCTCAGTTGGTAGAGCGCTGCACTGCAGTCTCTGAGGTCCCGAGTTCAATTCCCAGTGCCACAAAAACGGGAGAAGGACCTGGCAATCCACTCCCAAGGCAATCCCAAAACAGTCAGCCATTGAAAACCCTATGAGGGTCGCTATGAGTCGGATACTGACTCGACGGCATCTAACAACAACAACAACAACAACAACAATCTTTCTAGAGTTCAGACACTGGCATGGAATATGATAAGGTACATCATTATAAGTGGGGTACTTCTTACATGGAAATATCTAGCTGATGCTTTCTCTTTAAATTTATTTGTTCTTAAGAAAAAGATTTCTCATTGGGCCAATGTCTCTAGAAGACAAGTTAGATTTATCTCTATTAATTACTTAGATTGAGGCCATTATCTCTGGTGCTTACTGTGAAATGTCATTGTTCAGTTTGGACTCAGTTCAAACATCTGAATACATTTTTCTGCTAAGAGGTGATGTCCATTACCACTGATGGAAATGATTTTCTGTGGATACTCAATGATGCTCCTGTTAGAGTCCCTTTATGGTGTTAAAAGATCACACCACACTGCAGACTAAGTTCTAGAAATTCTACTTCACTATATTCTTCCACTTCATTCACATCTCACACTAACTACCCAAATATACCATCTTTTTTGACTGCAAGGGGAGTCACTTCAAGAAAAAAGTACTGTATAATGTATAGCTTTATGTTTTAATGTTCTATGACACATTACTGGACTTAGGATATAAAACCTTTTCAATGAAGAATTTGAAAGCAATGTTATTTTCAAATAATTTAAAAATATATTTTTATATTTCCATATGCAAAAGTTTGGTTTCTAGTTGGCAGCAACTCATCTGATTCCTTAGTAACATAACTGATATGATTAAAGAGAGAACTAAATACTCACCTTGTATCCCAATACTTCAGACTCATTTTCCATGTTTTTTACATGCTCCCAGTTCAAGCATAATTTAGAGTTTGACAGCTTCCAGGCTATGTTTGCTGGTGGTTGGCTTGGAGCTTTAAAAGATAATCAAAGATCTGAATGAATATTACTTAGCTCATGGTCATGGTATGATGTATCAGCATGAAAAGGAAAAATAAGTCTGCAATAACTAGCATTGTTGTTGTTGTTGTTAGGTGCCGTCAAGTTGGTATCCGACTCATAGCGACCTTCATAGGGTTTTCAATGGTTGACTGTTTCAGGATTGCCTTGGGAGTGGATTGTCAGGTCCTTCTCCCATTTTTGCGGTGCTGAGAATTGAACTCGGGACCTAAGTGACTGCAGCGTAGTGCTCTACCAACTGAGCTAAATCCCAGCCCATAATTAGCATAGGAGGATCTAAAATGCTTTTGGTGTTATGTGCAATATCCTATTAATTCTTACTAGTGTAAGCGAATGTATTCTAATTCTGGTATTTGGGGAATGTCTTTGTGATAGACTTTTGCATTAATAACGGTTTGTTGACTGTCCAGTATTAATTTATCAATTATTGCTGCTGAGTTTGTTTAGTTTAATGTATATAAAGAGATAGAAAGTCTGATTATCCACTGGATTTGGTTATTAATCAATGAACATGTCAACCAAATTCAGGTTGCAAATTATAAATATATAATGTATCTGTACACCATTGTTCATTCCTAATTTTGTTTACATTTTTAACATTGTATTAGTATGCTTTCACTGTAATTAACCAATTCAAGATATTTTAGGAAAATGTTAGTAATAAACTATGAAGGATGTAGGAGAATCTCTTAGAATGCACAGCAGAATACAGCAGAATCTCATGAGACAAAGGAAGGAAAGAAAGAGAGAGAGAGAGAGAGGGAGAGAAAAAAAACCCACAATGCCAAGACATTTCTCTCTCTCTCTGCTCATAGCAGAGTCAGCTACATGCCAATACTGCTGTAGACGCCCCTGCTCTATCATTCTCATTGCATGTGGCTGACAGCAGAATGGTGCATAATACCTGAAGTTTGAAACTTCTCTATTCAGGGATAAGCCAGACTAGAATCCTATAAGATGCTGATGATTGACTTAATTTGGCCACATATCTATCTTAGCTCAATCAACTATGGTCAGATAGTGAAAAAGATGCATAGAGTGTAACATAAACAGAGCTGTTTGTCCAGAAGACAGGAAAATGATCACAAATGGATTGCTCACCCCAAAGGCTCTCTAGTATAAACAGAAACTGTGGCTTGAAATTAATGTTGTTTGGGAGAGAGGTAGTGGAAAGGAAGGAAGGAAGGAAGGATGGATGGACAGACTTAGAATTATTTAGAATTAACCTTCTAAAGTAATGGATCTTGTCCAACTGGAGAAATTTATATGTAATAATCTAGATTCCAGTGAGAGAAGTCAGCTCATCTGTAGGGCTGTGTTACGTTCGAATCTTGATCTTTTGGTTTTCATTCTACTAGTACTGTTTCTCCAAGACGTCCTGCTTCTCAACAATTTGAATCCACATGATTATTTTGAGATTTAAAAAACTAGCAGAGATTTAAAATAATACAGCTGGAAAGCTAACGCAAAGATAAAACTGTGCAGCAAGAAGTTTTTAGCATCTTTTTTGTATTTGCAAAGCTGAATGAGTATAATATTTAACTCATTATAACACTGATGGAAATGATTTATTTTGGAGTTTGGACTCAACTTCTATCTAATGTTTTATGGGTCACTGGAATATTCTCATCTTCTGAGTCCAGGGTCTCTCACTTGTTTTGACCATACATTCCCTTGTCTCCTGAAGCCCAATGGAAAATCATTATTGATAACCAGCCACTTAGCCACATTTGAGATGTGGCAGATAGTTTTATATTTGTTCTGGATTTATCATATTGAATTGTAATTGTTCTTAGTTATGTGTTTTTTAAAAATTTCTTGAGGGTATTGTGCCTCATTCAACTCTATCACCAACACTCTAGCACAGTCAAATAATATCAATTGTATACTGAGCTGTGGGAAGACTAACAGGTGACATACGGGGGACAATTCATTCATTATGCTGTCCCATGATCAAGGCCAACTGCCATGATCAGACCCACAGCAACCCATATGTATTTATAAAATGGACAGGCCAGGTGGATTCCATGTCCCGGAATATTTCTTGACAATACAAACTCAACTATAATTAAAGGTGTGAGGGTTTCGTGTTTAGTAAACACTCAAGGAATGACTATTAGTACATTTATTTCTGATGGACTGAGAGGCAACAGTAATGATTTTGTAACCATCTTTCTTTAATTTACCTCAGAGTGTCTTATCTCATCTTTTCCATCATCTATAAAATAGCTAATATGAGAATTCTGAAAAGATATCACAGATTTTATATTTAGTATACACCTTGGACTCATTTCTTTTTATGTCTGTTCTTTAAAACTAAGCACTAACATTAATGCCACCATACAATCAATCACCCCTTCACATGTCACAGGTAATGATGAATTCTGAAGGTTTCATTTATGATTGTGCCTTTGTTTGCTTGTTTTGGAGAAAAGTACTGCTTTTGAAATTGTAAGTCCACTGATGAAACAATAGGCCAGGAGACAGGGAAGTGACCTTTACCACCTGTGTACATCCATAGTTTGTGACCTTGACAATAGCCTTCTCATTGACATGTCTGCATTTATTTCTTCATCTATCAAAGCAGAAGCAAAACATGCCATAGGCATAGAATGGGAAGAGTTCTGTCGGGATGGATGCATTGGTCTAAATGACCAACTATATGGAGTACTTTGTTGTTGTTAGGTGCCGTCGAGTCAGTAGCCAATTTATAGCAACCCTACAAACAACAGGTGAAACACAACTGTTAGTGCTTCTCTCCTATTCATAGGGTTTTCAATGTTGGATTGATTTTGGGGAGTGGGTTGCTGGGTCCTTCTCCCAAGCCTACAGTACCTGATATTCCCAGGTGGTCTTCCATCTGAGTACTAACCAGGCCTGACCCTGCTTAGCTTCTGAGATTGGACAGGATTGGCTAATCCGTGCTATAGCTGCAGGCATTTTGGATTACTTCTTGTTGTTAGTTGCCATCGAGTTGTGTCTGACTCATAGCGACCCTTATAGGATTTTTAATAGCTGATTGTTTTGGGATTGCCTTGAGAGTGAATTGCTGCATCCTTCTCTCGTTTTTCTTGTGCTGAGAATCAAACCTGGGACTTCAGAGACTACAGAGTGAACTCAGTGACTGCAGAGTAACCTCAGTAGCTGCAGAGCAGTGCTCTACCAACTGAGCTAAATCCCAGCCCCCTTGGGTTACTTAGAATACTTTGTTTTTCTTGCTCTCTGGGCAATTACACTTTGAGGTCAGATAGACTTGAATTTGTATCCAGTGTCTTCCAAGAGCCCTAGTTTTCTTAGCTTAGAAATAAGACTAATAACTCCTAGTTTATAAAATTCTTAGCTTATATGAAATAAAATATAAAACATTCTGTACTTTGTTAGTGATGCATATTAAAAAGTTCAATAACCGTTATTCCTCTTTCCTAAAAGTAGCAGTTTTCCACTGTGTTGTTATGACATAATCATTTTTTCAACTGTGTTCAGAGTGGTTTGTTACTATTAATAGGATTCTTCAGTTTGCAAATGATTCACTTCTTAAATATAATTAGCATATATTCAAGTTTGTTCCATAATGATATTGCTCTTGAATTCTTTATGTCCTTTTTGAAAGGAAGATAAAATGACAGAGTCTCAGGTAATTATCTAAGAAGTTCTCACAGTCTCCATCCTTCCTTATTTTTATCCATGGGCATTTCTACACCAAATGCTCTAAATCTAGCATTAAAAAACAAACAAAACACTTCCAAAAGCTGCTTTGGAAGGCTACCATCTTAATATGAGCATTGTCAATAGTTTGGGTTTGATGTGGCTGATAAAAGTATATTGCAAATGTCTACGATGAAACTAAAATTTCTACTACCTTAAAAACCAGAATACTGTCAAGTGAATAATATAAAACCCATGTCATGATGTTTATACCAGGTTTGTGAAAGGTAAATTCAAAAAACAAGCACTTTTTCTAATTTGTTGTAATTTTTGCAGGCGATTTCCAAAGACTAAATTATTTTCTATTAATCAAATGACAGAGCAACATTAAACTAGCTCTCCACAGCTCTAATGGTTTCCCTTTAATCAATTTTTCTGTAGATGGCATTTATATTCAGCTGTAGTTCACACTGTGAACTCGATTCAAAAACAACTTCTTATGTTACACTTCTAAGCAACAGCATGGGCTTGACATTTGGGCAAGAGAGAAAGAACATAAGTGCAAGATGGAACAAAAGCTTAATGCTTCCTTTATGTCTAAATATGGATTGATTGCATATTTACAGCAAGAGAGAATCCAGTACAGAGCGCTAGTCAGTCAACATCGGGGCCAAATTGAGCCAAAATTTGCAAACACTTTCTGTTACTGTGTCTGAATGTGCCTTCCTACATAAGCAGTGTTTTGTTTATTTTTTTTCTTTTCCTCTTGCAATTGATATAAATATTTTCCCTCCTTTCGTTGTAAATCTAAATTCCATGTAAGCGATGTCTTTGTGGATCACAGTGTATTTACTGTACTACTCAGCTGTCTTTTGAAATGTAATCTTTTCCCTAAGCTGTTGAATCATGAATATTCACTTTAAAATAATGACCACACTATCTTCATCACTTTCATCATCAATAGCAATAGGAATAAGACACTTAGGAACTTTTGCATATGTTGTTCCTTAGGTGTGGAGGTCTTTTTGTTTGCTAACTCTCTAGATCTTTTATGTCATATCCAAATATGTGGCCTTCCCCATAGAGGAACTCCTTCTTATGAATAGGTCAGCCTCTTATTTTCTTCAAAGTTTCTTTATTTATAATTTGTAATTATTTTGTCTTTTTCTTATTTTTGGCTGCTTTGCCACTGAAAGAAACTATATACGGACAAAGATGTCTCAGCTCTTAAGCCTGTGTCTAGGTGATGGGAGACACTATTAGTTGAGTGGATATATAAATCATATTTAAAAAAAAGAAAAAAAAAAGAAAGATTCTTTCTTCCTTTTAGGTTAAGCAAATCAAAACAGGAAGAGATTTTGGTAAATGTGAGCTCTACTTTTTCAGACTTTACAATGAAAGATCACACAGCAAGTTGAAACTCTATACAGTGACAGTATGAATATGTGATGCATGTAGAATATCTTTTCTGTCACCACTATTCAAAGGTAATCTTGATGTCATCTCAAGGACAGGGAGCAAAATTAAATATAAGAATAGCACTTGGAATCTGGGTTTTCTTCAATGTTTCATTAAACCTCTTTCTCATCTATGCTTTGGGTGGCCTTCCATGACCTTGACAAAGATTTCTGCAACAAATGTATAAAGAGAAAGAAAGAAGAAAGTAGTTATGCTTTCCCACTTTAAGAAAATGCAAAAGAAAAGTGAAATCACCTATAAAGGAGTATGATGCATGTTACCATGCAATGAATCCTCACTGTGTAGCAGCTGCTGGGACATCTGGGTGTATGTCATATCCTTTAGTTCTCAGAGCAAACTGCAGAAGTATTATCATCTCTGCTTTTCAGATGAGAGAGTATATTCAGAGCGATTAAATAATTAGACCCATCACACAGAGGGTATATGGGTGAGGTGGGATTCACATCCACACTTCTTGCTCTCTGGAGTCCTATTCTAATTCACCCCAACGCTGTCACACAATGGGCCAAAGATATGGGAAGCCTGGCTCTCACCCCCACCCCCATGGAAACACATGAAAGAGGAAACTTTGAGAAAGTTATGGCGGTGGTAGAAAGGACATTTGACTGTTAACAGGAATGGCAAGGATGCTATAAGCTGAGAGAATACATGAAGACAGATACATGAATGTTAAATTTCAGAAGATCAGTAAGTCCAGTGTTGCCTGGGGTAGATGAGGAATGGAACAGAAAACAACTTGGAGACAGATCATCAAAGATCACTATGCCTTTTTCTTAGTCTTTTCTAGAGTAGAAAAACAATGAAATTTGGGGGGGGGAGAAGAAGAGGGTAATTGCATTTTTGGAAGAAATAGCACTTTGAGTTTGGCCTGAAGCTTTGAGAGTCTGGAGGGAGACAGACTATTTAGATGGTTGCAGAAAAAGATTATGAACTAGCACAGTGATCATGGGATGAAAAGATTTCATGCTCATAGTCTATCAGTTTAACAGCAATCATGGTGAAATCTTTCTGAGCATTTATGTTCTCGTATGTTGTTGTTGTTGTTAGGTGTCGTCAAGTCATGTCTGACTCATAGCGACCCTTATAGGGTTTTCAATGGCTGATTGTTTCAGGGTTGCTTTGGGAGTGGATTGCCATGTCCTTCTCCCATTTTTGTGGTGCTGGGAATCAAACCTGGGACCTCAGATATTGAAGAGGGGCACTCTACCAACTGAGCTAAATCCCAGCCCTTGTTCTTGTATGTAGGAATAAAAATATGAAACTCCTTTATTTGTTGTATAATTATGTGAAATAAAGTGACAAATTTCAGCACAAGTCTGGGGGCACAGTAGTGATCCATGTCCTATAACTGTGGTACGTAGAATAAAGGACTCTGAAACACACCCATGTCCTAATCCCCAGACCCTGTGGATATGATACTTCATAAGAGAAAGGAGAGTTTGCAGAAGTGACAAGGTTAAGGATCTTGAAATGCAGAAATCATTCCACATTATTCCAGGGGGTTCAATATAACCACAAAGGTACCTTAAGAGGAAATGAAAGAGTCAAGAGTCAAAGGTAGATGATCTGTGCTGACAGAAGCAGAGAGTCAGAGTCAGAGGGAGACTTGAAGATTCTCAATGCTGATGGCATTGAAGCTGAAGGAAGGGAATGGAAGCCACCAGAAGTAAGTGTTCTCCAGAAGTCAGAAGGTTCAAGGAAATAATTTTTCTTGTGGAGGTTCTAAAGGTAGTTCTACCCTTATCACTACCTTAATTTCTAACCAATGAAAACTATTCTGACTTCTGAACCCCTAAAGTGGATTATGTTTGTCTTGTTTTAAAATACTGTTTGTGGCAATTTGCCATACCACTAGGAGGAATCTTTATTTGTTTCTTTTTATAATGTCTGTGATACAGAATATCATTTTATTAAAGACATTGGAGCTTAAAGTGTGGTAAAAGCCAAATTTCAAAAATAATGAAACTGAACTGGTGGTGTGGTAGATCTCTTGCCTGGCATGCAAGGCCTGGGTTTGATGCAAATTAAAAAAGAAAGAAAGAAAGAAAAGAAAGAATGAAAGGAAGAAAGGGAGGGAGGGAGGGAAATAAAGAACAGAGGAACAAACTACATTTCTAAGAACAAAATTAGGAATTAGAAGGATCTGTACATGTGTAAGTGTATATGTGTGTAGGGTGTGTGTGTGTGTGTGTGTGTGTGCATTTAAATCACTAAAGAAAAATATATATGCTTAAAGAAACACCAACTTTGACTTCAAATTTTCTAACTCTCACTTTACCCTTCCTTAGCTGATGAATTCTACTTTTTCTTCTGGATGAAACTATCCTTGGTTAATTAAATTGTTTGGAAAGAAAAAAACTCTTTGATAAGATGATCATGTATTATCTGTCAGATAAACCATCAATTTGTTTGGCATTTAGTCAAAATTCTAGTCAAGGTTATCTGTAAGTCTAAGTTGGGCCAACTCAACTAACATATGTCAAAAACAAAGAGCTTTCTGCTTAAAGACATAGAACATATTAGCACACACCAGACACATTTAATTTAGGTTGCATGGACAATCAAACTAGCAAATTCAGGTCATAGAAAAAAAATCTTATTGATATTTTATATATCTCTTATGTATATTATATATATGTGTATATATATACACACATATATATACATACATACATATACACACATATTTGAAGTCAATTATTAGTTCATTGTTCAGATCTCAATCTACCTTAAACTAGTCAATGGGATTATGTATTATAAAAGCTGACCTGCATCTTGGCTTATTCACTACACTAAAATGCCCATCAGTTTATCATGATACACACTATCAGTTTTTTTTTAAATACTCTTACACATTTCTAATCATCCTTGATTTTGCCTAAGACAGAAACTAAACTACACACAGAATTTTTGTGACTTTGGCACCTTTCAATCAGTGAGAAGTAAATGTCTGGGCAATCTTAAAATCACTGATTGATTGGAGATATCCGTCCAGATTTCCAGATTAGCTGAAAAAGGCTGGAGTGCCCCAGAAGAACCACAGAAGCAGCTCATAATACGGGTATCTGGCAATGACTCCATCAATTTAGTAAACAAGGTGTAAAACAGGAAAAGGAATAGAGCTGTATCTTTAGCTGATCTACTCTTAAGAATCATTAGAAGTCTCTCCTGTGTCAAACTAGGTGGATTAGAGTACAGCGGCTCCAGGAATTTTCAGTCCACACACATCACCCCCTAGAAATGCACTGATCCTAGAGGCTTTATGTTCATTTGCTTCCTTGTTAGCAGTTCATAGCACTTTGAATTTTCTAAGAGTCTCATAATCAACACCTCATTTGTGCTTCATGGATAATTTAGGAAGTCAGTGGGGACAGTATTTCCTCCTAATAGATGAGAAAATTAAAGCAGAAAAAGTGAATGTCTTGCCTTGTTTGAGGTCATGAGTCAGTGATATACCCGGAAATGGTACAAAGGTCTTAGAAAGCTGGTTTGCTACTGTGGATATAACTGGATAAACTGTTAGTCAAGGGTCTCCTAATTGTGATAATTTTTAAGTTGTTTTTACACATGATCAATTTATGTATAAGGAAAAAAATCTATTTAATATTGATTGATATTTCAAACTCTTCTCAACCATCTCTTCTTTCTGAATAGAAAGCAGTAATAAGAATATAGGGTTTGTAGGCAAATTTGACTTCTTTTTGATTAGTGGCAGTGAATTTATGTCTTAGTTCTTCTCAAAATGCAGCAATAACAGCAATCCTTACTTATCCATAGTTTTACTTTCTATGGTGTCAGTCAATCTATGGTCAAGCACAGTCTGAAAATATTAAGGAGATAATTTCCAGAATAAACAACTCATAAGTTTTAAATGGGGTGCAGTTGTGAGCATCCTAATGAAATCTTCTGCTGTTTTTCTCCATCCCATTGAGGACATGAGTCATCCTTTGACCTGCATATCCATGCTGTATATGCTACCAACTCATTAATCACTCTGCTATCTCAGTTATCAGGTCAACTCTTTGATCATGCATGCATAATTCATGCCCATCTACAATACATAAGTAATATGTGAAAATTATACAATCACAAAAAATACTTTCCCCAATTTATCATGGTACCGTACATTGTAGAATATGTGCACAATTCCAGACTAAGTCCAGGACAAAGGCAGCAGCAATAAATCATCATCTTTTATTTAGTAGGTCCTGACTCAGTGAAAGATACCTGGCTGCTTATCAAGGGAGATAAGAGTAAGTAGAAGACTCCACCCTTAGATTTAGGGGCTTCCAAGTAAACAATAGTGGTAACACATTTTTCAAGGAAAGATCTAGGCATCTGACAGGCTACATTCTAAGACCCAAATAATAAAACAAAACAAAAAGCCATTTACTATTTACTAAAGTCTGGGCCAGGCACTTGTTATTAATTATCTCTTTCAACCTTGAACCTTTGTGGGAATATAAATACATTTTTTCCCTCATTTTACAGATAAGACTAAGACTCTAAAACATTGAGTAATCACTTAATGTTCCCATAATGAAAGGTCAGTGTTTATCCCATTTTGGTGGAAGGCATTACAACCATTTTCCTTAAGCATTATACTTTTTGGTCTGCCATCTAAATACTAGAGTTCTTCATCCTCATGAACTCCCGAAAGAACAAAACAGTTTATTTTGGTTACTACCAGAGAGTTGGCCTGCAGCTGTAGCATTGTGGTGACTGATCCCATCAGATCTCAGAAGCTAAGCAGGGTTGGGCCTGGTTAATACTTGGATGGGAGATCACCTGGGAACACCAGATACGGTAGGCTTGGGAGAAGGACCTGCAACCCACTCCCAAAAATCAATCCGCCATTGAAAATCCTATGAATAGCAGACAAGCACTGACAGTAGTGTTTCCCTGTTATACGTAGGGTTGCTATGAGTTGCATACTGACTGGATGGCACCTAACAACAACAACAATCAGATAGTTTTGAAAATTATCCATACGTAATGGACAAACCAGCAAACAAAACAAACCAAGAAGTAAAATGAGGAGGTGGAAAGAATGAAGGATCTTGAGCAGAGGAGTTTCCTTCTACTCACAGATGAATCTCACGTCCTGAATACTCACGAGACTTTTTGGTGGTGACGTTGACTGGGGGGCTTGATGGCCCCGTCCCAGCGGTGTTGTAAGCTCTCACAGAAGCAAAATAGATTGTGTTAGCTTTTAGCCCTGTGATGTTTTTGGTTGTGACATTTCCATTGACTCTAATTTTACCAATCATGGATTCCTTGGAGTTATCTGTCCAGTATAACACCTGATAATTAAAAACAAAGAATATACAATTCATTATTTCCCAACCACTGTCAACCACCAGGGGTATGGGAAAAAACAGAAATATAACTGAAAACAATGTTTTTGAATTAAAATGGATATACCTGAACCATAATGACCAAAAAAAAAAAAAAAAAAAAACTCTACTGTTTATAGGGAGGTAATAAAAACTACTATATGTTAATATGCACTCACAATGAAAACTAGAGAACACAGCCTTTTTTGAGATTACCAAAATAAAGTAATTCATAACTTTTTAAAAGTTATCAGCTCTAACAAAGGGCATATAATAAGTTAAACTAAATGTAATAAATAAAAAATTTCAGTTCCGATGTTTTGCTATTGCTACTTCTTTCAGGGTTCTTTAGGTCACAAGTTAATAATTCAGCTTCTCCTGCTCCTTTGCCATGCATTAGTATTGTTTATGAAACAATGAAATAAGATACCAGAAAGTAAAGTGTAATACTGTTTTTTTTTTTTTTGTTAGGTGCTGTTGAGCTGATTCTGGCTCATAGTGACCCTATGTACAGCAGAACAAAATACTCCCCGATTCTGTGCTAGCCACATGATCTTATTTATGTTTAAGCCCATTGTTGCAGACACTGTGTCAATCCATCTGGTAGACGGTTTTCCTTTCTTTTGTTGACCTGCCACTCTCCCAGACATGATGTTTTTCTACAGGGATTGGTCTCTCCTGACTACATGTCCAAAATATGTAAGATGCAGTCTAGCCATCCTTGCTTCCAAGGAGCACTCTGGTTGTACTACTTCTAGGAAAGATCTGTTGGTTCTTTTTGGCAGTCCATGGTATGTTCAATAATCTTCTCCAGCCATAATTCAAATAGAGACCTTCATAGGGTTTTCAATGGCTGATTGTTTCAGGATTGGTTTGGGAGTGGATTGCCAGGTCCTTCTCCCATTTTTGCAGTCCTAAGAATCGAACCGTGGACTTCAGAGACAGCAGATTGGCGCTTTACCACCTGAGCTAAATCCCAGCCCTGATACTGTTTTTAAGCCCTTTAAAATCTAGCTAGGATATATATATATATATATATATATATATATATATATATATATATATATATATATATATACATATATATATACACACACACACACACACATATACACATATATATGTATATATATACACACATATATACATATATACATATATATGCATTTACATATATATATATATATGTATATATATATACACATATATATATATATATGGGCTGGGATTTAGCTCAGTTGGTAGAGCGCTGAGCTGCAGTCTCTGAGGTCCCGAGTTCAATTCCCAGCACCGCAAAAATGGGAGCAGGGCCTGCCAATCCACTCCCAAGGCAATCCCGAAACAGTCAGCCATTGAAAATCCTATGAAGGTCACTATGAGTCGGATACCAACTCGATGGCACCTGACAACATATATATATATATGAATGAAAAGAGCATAGGAAACATTCCAAAGAAGTGATGCAGGAAAAATGCTCTAAGAACTTGAAGAAAGACATTGATCACTGAAGAGTTCAGAGAGAAGAAGGGTCTAAAGATGAGCTTTGAGAAATAAACAGGGCTCAGATAAGACATATGGCAGCCTAGCCAGGGAATGGCAAAAATACCTATCATATGAGTAGAATTTTTTTAATCTGAGAGGTTGTATAAAAAGAAAGGGTGTACAACAAAAATTGCAGATATTTGTTGTTGTTGTTGTTAGGTGCCGTCGAGTTGGTATCCAACTCATAGCGACCCTCATAGGGTTTTCAATGGCTGACTGTTTCGGGATTGCATTGGGAGTGGATTGCCAGGTCCTTCTCCCATTTTTGCAGTGCTGGGAATTGAACTCCGGGCCTCAGAGACTGCAGCGCAGCGCTCTACCCACTGAGCTAAATCCCAGCCCGCAGATATTTAGAGTTATATTTTTATTCTAACTCCAAAAGACAATAAATAATGTTGCCCATTTTGTGAATTACTGGATTTGCAAACTGCAGAATAAGAAATCAATGTCTTCCTCTTTACACATTCTCATCCCTTAATTTTGTGAGAAGAGAGGGCTAAAAATGTGACTTACTTCTTCCTCCCCAGGCTAACAGGAACACATTTAGGATAATCTAGGTTTTTTCTTATTACTTAGCTTCCTTTTTCCAAGATTATCACTTTTTTTTTCCCATTCATGATTTAATTCATGGAGCAAATTACCCAGTGAAATTCTTCTATGGGTTAAGATCATTGAGAACCTGACTTTACCTCTCCCTAAGAGACAAAATGACTACAGTAGGAATAATTAAATAAGATAATCACCTGATTACTTTTTAAAAATCTTATAGTAACGCCATGTAACATGAGATCTATCATTTTAACAAATTTTAGTATGTTACTATTGATGATAGTTGCAATGTTGCACAACAGATCTCTACAGCTCACACTCTGCACTCAACTGTTACTGTAGGCCTTTTAAAATGGTGATCAGTTGTGTTAATTTGTTTGCTTAAGGTCACCTGAAAAGACTCCCTTCCCTTCATTTCTCTCTTCATGTTTAAATGCTGCTATAGTTTGGATCTGGAATGTCCCACCAAAGGCCATGTATTGAAGGCTTGGCCACCAGATCATGGTACAACTGAGAGATAGTGGAATCTTTAAGAAGTAGAGCCTACTAGGAGGAAAGTAGGACACTGAGGGCATGCCCTTGAGAAAGATATTGGTGTCCTGGACCCTTCCTATCTTTTTATTTCCTGGCTACCATGAGGTAAGCAGTTTCATTTGCCACATGCTCCCACCATAGTATGCTTCTTTCTGCATCCCCAAAAGCAGCAGGCCAGTCAACCATATACTGAAACCTCCAAAACTGTGAACCAAAAAACCCTTTCTTCTTTTTAAGGTGATTGTCTCAGGTGTTTTGCTATAGTAATGAAAGCAGACTAACACAGATATACATTATTGTATGCTAAGAAATAATTCTGGGAGAAGGACCTGGCAACCCCCTCCCATAAATCAATCTGCCATTGAAAACCCTATGAACAGCAAAGAAGCACTGACAATAGTGTTTCCCCTGTTGTACAGAGGGTCGCTATGAGTTGGATACAGACTTGATGGCACCTAACAACAACAACAAGAAATAATTCAATGGTATAGCATTACTGTGCAATAGCTATTGTGTGGTGATATAGTGCACTCATAAGAGAAAGTAAAGTAAATGTGGATTACCTCGTAGCCTAGTACTCTTCCAGTGTTTCTGTTCCAGGCAATAGCATTCCAGGAAACCTCCATTTCAGAAGCAGAAAAACTCTGGACAGAAGTTCCCCTGGGGGCCAGTTGAGGTTCTATCATCCAGAAAAACATATAGCCATTTTTAGCAAAGTGGTCAGGAAAACAAAATGCAAAAATGCATAAAGTCTCAAGGAAAACCATTCCAGAGCTGAAGACAGCTTACCATCTTCCCCAGAGTAGACAATGGACACGGTACTCAGGGATCCTTCTCCTACATTATTATAGACACCCACTTTGACTTCAAAGGGAGAGAGGGGCATGATGCTTTCATTTCTGTAAACAAACCTTGATGATTCCACAAGTGCTACTCTTTCCTTTGTCCAGGTTGTCGAGCCAACTGGGCGGAACATCACGATATATCCAAATCCCTCTCCATTCTGTAGTTCTTCTGGAATGGACTTGGGCAGAATGTGATCAATCAGTAAGTATTTGCAAAAATGTTTCATTGAGGTATTCTTTATTTATAAGATTTACTGATTACTTGGAATTTCTGTTGTAGAGACAATATGTATATTTATCCTGTTTAATAAAGTACTGAAAAAGTATTTTTATTTGAAATGCCAGTTAGGAAAATTACCCCAATGAAAGGTACTCAGTTGAAGTTTTCAAATAAAAATATAAAGCAGGCTTTACATATTTATATTGCTTTCCTTGATCATCCATAAACTGTAATAACAAAATGGTTTAGAAGATTATAAGATTTTATTATATAAGCTAAAATATAATTTTATATGAATTTTTAAAGTCAGCATAAAATTAACTTATTAAATATTTATTTTAGAGCTAGATATATTTTTTCTTTCACAAAATTTTCCAGAGATTTTTGTAAGATGTGGGTGATATAATCACTATAATAATATATTCTTTAAGACATAGAATATTTCTCAAAAAAAGCATAAAGAATCGGCCAGTATTTTTAAAACATGTACCTTCATTAATAGTAACATCAGTGAGCCTTTTTCCTGACCTAAAAACACATTGCTAATTCCCACAGAGATAATATTCTATAAAAGATAAAATTATTAAAATTACAACATAGAAATAGATACATGTTCTCCCAGAACTCAGCAGAGATGAAAATTTATAAATAGTCACATAAGCTAAGCAAATGAAAATGAATTTGTGCTTGAATTTGGATGAGCATTCCACTTGATTACAAGAAACTTGTATTTAAAAACCACTAGAATTTCATTTTTCCAAAGGAAAATCCTTTTCCTATGTTTTCTAAATAGTCTGATAGATTAATAAAGGTATATCTGCCAGGTGGTGCACACCTGTGATCCGAGCAACTCAGGAGACAGAGACAGGAGAATCTCAAGTTCAAGGCCAGAGGCAGCCTGTGTAATTTAGCAAGATCCTGTCTCAAGATAGAAAACAAAGAAGGGTCCAGTGTTGCAACTCAGTGGTAGAGTACTTGCAAATATATGTGTAAGGCCCTGGGTTCAAGCCCTGAGTACCACACACACACACACAAAATAAAAATAAATAAATAAATAAATAAATGTTGTTGTTGTTGTTGTTATTGTTGTTAGGTGCTGTCGAGTCGGTGTCCGACTCATAGAGACCGTCATGGGGTTTTCAATGGCTGACTGTTTCAGGATTGCCTTGGGAGTGGATTGCCAGGTCCTTCTCCCATTTAGCCATTGAAAACCCTATGAGGGTTGTTATGAGTCGGATACCAACTTGACAGCACCTAACAACAAATAAATAAATAGAATACATAAATAAAGGCATATCTGACAGGGTATGATGCTCCGGGAGTCACATGTTCACAGTGCCTTAGAAGTCTATTTACTGTGTTACATTCTCCTGACACTTGGGCTACATCTGATTATCCAGTTATGATCACCAGAACCAAAGGCACCATCTTGGTCAGTATCTATGAGGAGTTCTGGTGCAGAATCTTTGTACTCTGTAGTAACTACTGGACCCAATCAGTTCCTCTCACAGGGTTTGCATATGAAACCTGGGAGCTGAGGGACAATAACTGATGTACACAAAGCAGGCAATAAGAAGAACATATGTAGTAGTGAGGACACTGGGGGCATAGAACCTGAGAGAAACAGAAGCTATAAATTAGGGAGAGAGGAGAGAGAAAACAGCTACAAAGCAAGGAATAATACTAGATGTAAAGGAAATTAAAGGGGAAGAAGATAATCTCAATGTAAACGAAGCAACTGCATGAGCACATGGGAAAAATAAGGGAATATAACCCAACTGTGCTATGAGTTTTACTACATATTAGTCAAAAGGTTCCATAAACCCTGTAAGCGGATAGTAATGTAACCAAAAGTGATGTTGTTGTTGTTAGGTGCTGTTGAGACATGTCCGACTCATGGTGACCCTGATAGGGTTTTCAATGGCTAACTGTTTCGGGATTGCCTTGGGAGTGGATTGCCAGGTCCTTCTCTCATTTTTACGGTGCTGGGAATTGAACTCGGGACCTCAGAGACTGCAGCGCAGTGCTCTACCAACTGAGCTAAATCCCAGCCCCCTAAAATCTGTAGGGAAAGTCAATGCTTCCCTATGCTTTTCTTTCCTACTAGAGTTTACAAAATTAATTTTAAATGATCAGGAAGAGATGTGTTAGAATTTAATCAACTTGCTACAGCATTTGACTTGTTTTTGACTCTTTCATCTCAGATGCAATCACAATGCTCAGTCAGTTCATCCCGGCTAGTACAGGACTTTTGTTTGTTACTCAAGTATAATTATGGTTTCTCGTGGTGTTCCTTAAGAAAGATCTGAAGACAACATGTTCAGTTTAAACAGGAACAGGAGACTTACTTATGTTCTTCTTTTTATTTCTCGCATATGGACAGAGGATCAAATGATGAGGAAATCTACATAGCTATTTAAGAAAATGGTCAAAGACTTTTTGCCTTTAAGCAGAGAGAGTATTAAGTAGAATAAAGAAATTCAGAAATTCTACTGGTAGTGAAATCTACAAAAACTGATAAAGGCTAGAAGCATAATTCTGAACCACAGTGTCTGTAAGAATTAAATCTTTAGTATAAACCAAGGCTTAGCAAACAAAGGCCTTCTAGCCAAATCTGGCAGGTAGCCTGGTTTTGAAAATAAAGACTTTGGGAACACAGCCACACCTATTAATTAATGTGGTATATAGCAGTTCTGAGTTTTGATAGCAGACTGAAAATTTCTAAAAGAGACCATGTGACTCACAAGGTTGAATATTTTCAGTGTCTGACCCTTTATATTAAAAAGGTACCACTCCCATTATATGTATTTATTTCTTATTTAATAGTACTTTATGCTAGATACCTAATTTATACTCATATTTTATATGAGACATTTACCACAGGCACCTCAAATGTGGACATATTTGGGAATATAAGATATGAAAACACAGTAGCAGGCAAACACAGTATCATTTTGTGTTTGTTTTGCTTTGTTTCCAATAACTGAGACATATCAAGCTTTGGGAATGCTGCAATTGCTAATTCCTTAAAAATGAATACTTTGCATAGAATTCCTTCTCTCTTGTATGTTGTTGTTGTTGTTAGGTGCCCTCGAGTTGGTATCGGACTCATAGTGACCCTCATAGGGTTTTCAATGGCTGACTGTTTCGGGATTGCCTTGGGAGTGGATTGCCAGGCCCTTCTCCCATTTTTGCGGTGCTGGGAATTGAACTCGGGACCTCAGAGACTGCAGCGCAGCACTCTACCAACTGAGCTAAATCCCAGCCCTCTCCTCTTGTGTAGAATATATAAAAATAATTAATTACCAAACTTAGAAATTTCTGACCATGGAAGAGAAAAAGTAATGTGTGAAGTCATAAAACTAAAAGTCCCTGTATACTAAAATGAAAATGCTAACATGGCCTTTGAAGAACACTAAAACCTAAATCACTTATTCACAATCAAACAAAACTAATTCTCTATGTAGACTCATTTGAGAGTTATTTTTTGAGGGGAAATATGTCCAAAGTATCAGGAATAATATGATGAACTTATTACTTAGGGCAGATACACAAAGACTCTTTCTCACCCTGCTTGAGGACAAAGTAAAAGACCACGGAGTACAAGCCTTATGCTCAAACACTCCTCTGCCCACTGATACCAGATTTGTAATCCCTAGTGGCCTTACCTGAAAGTAGTGTCATCCACCTCCTCCAATTGTGAGGACTAAAAGGCATGATATGCTTGTGGAATATCCAAATCCTCAAAGTGCTTGACAAGTATAGTTTCCTCTCTTTTACACCTCTGACCCAAGAATTCTGCTATCTTAGTAGACAGCTTTTAATTCAACAAGAATGTATGGAGGTCAGACTCTAGAGCCCTATCATCCAGATGAAACAAGACATCAAGAAGCAAAGATGACTTTTAGAGAAACTGTACCTGTATTCTGTCATTTACAGCCTTGAGGAAAGAAATATCTGTTTCTCAGTTTCCTCTTTTACAAACAGGGTTAATAATCCCCCCTACCCTGAATCTTGTAATTCTAAAATAGGATTTCTCAACCTTGGCATCACTGACATCTTGGGTCAGATAATTCCTTGTTGGGCCCTGAGAGCTATACTGTGCCTTGTAGGATATATAGTAGCATCTTGGTTTCTATATAGCTTAAGTCCCTCAGACACACACACACACACACACACACACACACACACACAAACACACCTTGGTTACATTTAATAAACCAAGATGGCACATGGCCCCAGTCATTGTAAAATATTCTATGGTGATTAAATCATTCTCCTGCCCCAATAAGAACCACTCTTCTATGTGTCATACAGGTCAATATTTAATTAAAACATTCATGGCCATCCTGTCATGAGGTGTAATATAAAAATGCCGAAGGAAGCAAGTGTGCATTCTGACTTTTCCACCAAGGCGAAGTAAGGGGCTACTAATCGTCTCCGACTAGCTATGCGAAGAAGGCTCAGAAAAAAAATACATGATATGTATTTTCTGGAATTTAGGGGCTTCAGGTTCTTTTACCTGACAAATCTCTGAGAAACTTCTAAAACAGATGGAGATCTGTAGAATCTATGAGGGTAAAGAGAGAAACAAAGGGAGTCTGGACCTATCATCTACCAAAAAAAGGAACCAAAGAGGTTTGTTTGCTGAGGGCAAATGCAAGCAGCCTTGAAAGGGACTTTGTCCCCAGTGACCATCTAGAGGGAAGAGTTTGGCCACAGACTACCAGAATCCAGAAAGTGAGAAAACTCTTCATCAGGCACTTGGATCTGTACGAAGGCAAACTGGAAGTCCCAGTGGGAGATCTCCCAGGAACTACTCCATAAAAATAGACAAACACCTCGCTGTCTTCTAAAATATCACTATGTAATTTTTTATGCGATGTATACCAGAGGCAAGTTACAAATGTATCAGCAATCAGCACCTTTTCTACCCCTTTCCTTTTCTTCCAATGCCAATCTCCTAGAACTCTGAAGAAAGGGTAATGCAGTGAATGAGGAAGGAGAAATTAAAGAGGAAAAACAAGAAGAGATGAAGAAGAACTCACTATAGATTCTCATGCATATTATAAAATTCTACATTAAGGCAGGCCTGAGCTACTGGAAATGAGAAACCTTTGTTGTTGTCGTTAGGTGCCATCCAGTGGGGTGCGACTCATAGTGATGTACATAGGTACATCAGAATGAAACACTGTGCCATGCTTGGCACTATGTCATTGCTTCTCTGCTATTCATAGGGTTTTCAATGGCTGATTATTTCAGGAATAAGCTGTGAGGTCCTTCTCCCATTTTTGCAGTGCTGGGGATCAAACCCAGGACCTCAGAGAGCTCAGAGTGGCATTCTACCAACTCAGCTAAACCCCAGTCCCTAAACAGAACAAAACACTCCCTGACACTGTGCCATGCACACATGTTAGTGCTTCTCTGCCATTCATAGGGTTTTCAATGGCTGGTTGTTTTGGGGATTGTTTTGGGAGTGGGCTGCTATATCCTTCCCCCATTTTTGTGGTGCTGGGGATCAAACCCAGGGCTTCAGTGAGAATAGAACAGCACTCTAGCAACTGAGCTAAACCACAACCCCGAGAAACCTTATGTTGTTGAAAGTCTAAAGTCTATGACAATCAACCAGAATGAAATTTATAATCAATACCAGAAAATGAGCCTGGATGTTAATATTAAACACAATGATCAGAGAAATCTAAGCTTTCCTCTAGATGCAGGGGAAGAACAAGCTGACAGCATGCACAGAGCAATGTTAGGACAACAATCCTTTTTTTGCCTATACTCTACTGGGTCCATCACATCTGCAATAAAACAGTTCCACAGCTAATAAATAAAACAAGTGCCTAATTCACCCAGGCATAATGAAAATGCTACTGACCAATGCTTAATCGATATGGAAGTTGTTTTTCTTGTATTTGGGAAAAAACTGGTTTGAGTTAGTTGTACTATCTTATTTAATAGAAATAAGAATTTTCTCATACCTCTCCTACATAATATCAGGATGATGATACTATGTACTTTTATAAATCCTCAATAGTGATCAAATAAATCTTCTTTTTGTTTTTCAGTGTTCTTCCTGGCCAGCTAAATCTTTTCCCTTCAAAATAACTCAGTTGGACAGAAAATTACCTCCCACGTAATGACGAGTTCAGATCGACTTCCTCCACCTCCATTGATGTTTACTGGTGCCACAACAGGGACTGAAAGCAACCAAGAGAAATGTGGGATGGCAATTATTAAAGTACATCTTCATCAAGAAGTATTTTGTCTTCGAATTTCACCTTTCAAAATTTCAACCAGCTACACTTTAAGAGGGTCTTGCATTTTTAATGAACATAAATTATGTTTACACAGATCTAAATTTCTAAGAGAGGACACAGTTGTGTTTGATACATGAGCACCCTGGCTCCAAAATTAATTAAAAATCGAGTAACATCGTGTATTTGACATTATTATGCATCATCTACTAATTGGCAAAATGATGTTCCATTCAGATGGTAACAGAGACACTGCTGATTTAGTGCCTAATTATACAGTTGTGCTGTAAACAAGTGACTGAGGCTGTGTATTAATTAATTATTTTTGTCAATAAACACACTAAAATCGTTTTTTTCTCTTTATTAGCCATCAGGATGCTTCTGCATTTAAAATGAGTTTCTTAAAATATGTAAACACATTCTTTTTTATTAGCAGTAATTTTTACTTAATGTAGAACTTAATGGGTTTCATTATGACATTTCCACACATGCATGTCTTGCACATTGCTTGTGTTCACCACCACAGTATCCTGTCATGACCCTTTTTCCCCCCCATTAAATTCTTATTTTATAACTCTGTGGTTGAATCTCAAATCTCACAGGAGAGAATAAGAGGGGCTTTTAAACTTTTCACTTTCTAAGTCACAGGGTTTTTTTCCTGCAAGAGAGATTCCCTCTAGTTATCCTTGGGTCTAAGGGCGTTTGGTAGAATAACCAGAAACCAATAATTTTGATGAAGTAGAAAAAAATATGCTATTTGACTATACCTGTGGGAGGATGACAGTGATGAATAATAGTTCCAGGTAAATTGTATAATTGATGAAAATTGCTAGCATATATGGCATACACTATCAGAATGAGCCTTTTAGTAATACATATGGAAGTGTAAAATATTTTTCTTGACACAATGTCAAAAATATCCTAATTATTAATTAAATTTTAAATGAATTAAATTATAATTTGTTAATTAAAATATTAAATTATATAAAATTATCTATTTGGGTGCATTTTTGACCAATTTCCATAAGTGGTGATAGAAGTATCTGGGTATAGTTAGGGATTGGTAGGCAGAGATTAAAATACATCAGGTTTAACTAGTCATTTCAACTTTTTCCCACTATCAAGGGCACCTAAAGAAATCTAGGTTACTTAACTATTCTCATTTTACATAGATGTTTACCTATATTAATAATATAGTGATATGATAATCAGATCATTCTTTTTCAAAATAGCACCTGCCCAACACGTATTTTCATACTCAAAGTTAACTTAATTTTGTCTGCTTCTATTTTTTTAAAAGATCAATTGAACCTAAACCCTCTTTTCTAAGTCTTCTAATGTCTTTAGTCCAAAAGCAATGAATCAGCATAGATTCTACATAGTTGCTGTATTTATAGCACTTGACAACTTACCCTGATACTATTTCAGTGCCTTTGCATCATTTAGCTATGTAAACATTATTATTTAGATTATACTTCAATTCCCTCTTTACAAAGTTTCTAATATCCAGAGGAACAGAAAGTTCTATTCATTTCTTTATTCAATTTCAAAATTCACTATACCTAAGATTAAAACCATATTGAGATGAAGTTAGTCTTTGATGTCAGAGAACAGAGAGAGAAAGAAGAGAAAAGAAGGAAGAGGAGAAAGAGAAGGAAGAGAGAGAGGGAGGGAGGCAGGGAAGGAGAGAGTGAAAGAGGGAGAGAAAGAGAGAGAGAGAAACAGAGACTATTGGATGACTTAGAAACCTTGAGAAATCAGCATGAATACCACCACGACTTACTCTGAAGGAGAAACTTTACTTAAAAATTTCACAGTTTGGGTCAAACTTACCAAAGCTACCAAAATATAAATCAGCTATAAACAAACAACTGGAAACTAAAGCTAATGCCCACAGTCGTGGTCCACACCTAGAGATTCTGATCCAGCCAGCCTGCAAATTTCTATATTTGTACATTTTTTTTGGTTAATCTCTTGCTCATCCAGATTAATACTCTTTGTTATTTGGAGAATCCTGAGTATAGAATCCTGAGTATACTGTTGGTGGTTTAAATCTCGACCATCAGAAGCAACCAGCTAACATGCTTGTTCTTTATTTAACTCCTCTGTAAAATTAGGGAACTTTTTATCAGCTCTAAACTTCTAGCATGACTTAATTTAATGATAGTGCTGCCAAATACATTTTTCCAGTGTCATTCCTATGATAAAAAATATGTTACAGTTGGGCAGGTAACTCAGGTGGTAGCATACTTGACAAACATAGAAGAGGTCTTGAGTTCTATCCCCAGTACCACAAGAAAAAAAGAAGACATTATCTTTAGTTTAAACACTGAATTACTGACATTGACAATTGTACACACTGTACTGAAGTAGCTCACGTTTATTGAACTAAGCCAGCAACAATAAAGTGAATCCTCGTTTATATGACTGAATAAGAATGGGAACCTTGTGAGCTTCACAGAGCAAGCAGATCTTATGTTACCCTGGATGTCAAAGTTTGGGTGGAACAAAGAGGGTCCAGTGTAAAGAGCTTAAGAAGGTATGACTTCAAGCAGGCCCTACTTGTGTCCTGCTGCTCAGTGAACCTGCTGATGTTCAGTTAGCATTTCTGTTAAATGAATTTACGATTCACCTCATTTGCATTGGGAGGAATTTATACTATTGCCCAATGAAGTTGTAACTAAGTTACTGTTGAGAAATTTAAAAAAAGTATGGCTGACTGTACCAGAGACTCAATTAATTCTTAACTGTAACATCTTCATGGAACAAGCAATACATCATTTATATCTACCATCCTACAAATTGTCTATTAGATGTTGACTAGGAATCAGATCAGATGCAAAGACAGTGTCTGAAAAGCTCTTATTTTGACATGTCTGCTTAAAGGTAATCATCTCTAAGTCAACCCATGATTCAAGGGAAATATACTTTGCCTGTACTCATAAAAATTTGAAAATGAGAGCCACCTGTTTACTGACTATTGATTCCAAAATACAAGATCCATAAAAAGAACTTCTTGTTATTTTCTTTAAAAGCCATACCATAAAGAAGGTCTCATGGTTCCAGTAAACGTTGACTCCTTACCTGATGCTTTAGTTCTTAACAATTCTGATGGTTTACTTGGCTCTCCAATCCCAATGCTGTTCCCAGCAACAACACGAAATTCATATTCCACCCAAGGACTCAAACCAACCACTGTGGCGTTGTATGTTTGACCATTGAGAATTTCAGGTACTAAAAAGAATGGGACACTTCAGGTAATAATTGGCACTGGTCAAGAATAAACGATTATGAAGAGTTATATTATTAAATTTAAAAACTGTAAAATTATATTTGTTAAAGTTGTCAAATTAAAACTTACATTATTATTAGAAACAGATCACTGAAGACCTATGTCACTTACCTGTGGCAACAGCTTGCCAACCCACAGAAAAAGGTGTCCGAGTCTGAATAGTAAATATCTGAACAGGACTGTTATTATCCGGGCCTGGTCGCCAACTTAGTTGGGAGGTAGTACTGGAAATGTGCTCTACTCTCACATCCTCTGGAGGACCTGGGGGACCTTGAAAAGGATGTTTTATGAGGCCCTGGGTTTGGGCCCCAGCACCACTAAAACAGGAGGATAAGGATAGTTTATTTTTACCTGTTATGCTTAGAGAATGAATATTGACTATAATGTATTGGTAGCACATAACTAAAGATTAAGTCCCATTAATTCGGCTCACATAGTGAGGCATTAATTTAGAAATGTTCTCTCTGGAGATTAGAAAATGTCAGCCATGGAGTCGTTGAACACCATCAGGCAGAGAGCCTATCTCAAATATTGAGACCTGTTCTTTTGATTCTTCTCTCAAAACCTAACACAAGTAAATGCAACTAACATGGACAATTACATGAGAATGTGGACTTCACTCTGCCCTGATAGGAATGGCTTATTATAAATAGATGAAAAGTCTATATTTTATGGACTGATACTATTTGCTATGCCTGATCATTCATTATAAATAGACAAATCTACTCAATTCAATGTCCCTGTCCACAACCTGGAGTCTTGGAATTTAGGAAATAAAAAAAAAATCTGTGAATTTATCTTGCTCTGTTATCTTGATTTGGTTCTTCAACAAGCTCCCATTTAGATATTAACATTTTTTATTGTAAATAAGCAGGGTGATCACTCTTTTGACCACATATGCTCACCTCTAACAATGATGTCAGCTACAGCAGATAAACGTTCTAGAGTTGTTTGTACTGTGCAGAGATATTTTCCTGAGTGGCTTAACTGAATATTCCTTATCATCAAATCCCCAACAGATTCCTGCAGATAGAAAGAGGGGAACTGGATAAAAGGATAATCGTACACAGCAGGTCCCATTTTCCTTACAGCTGGATGAATATTAAACATAAGACAGTTCTGAAATTAGAGGATATGCTAGGATTATTCTAGTTTCTCATAATTGATCCCTTTTATTATCCCCTTTACTGTAATTGCATCTAGTAAACAAGTATTTCTGTGAAAGAAATAAAATAAAACAAAACAAAACAGATGCAGCTTCATAAACAGTGATTATACATGCAAATAAAGATGGGGAGAATAGTTATGAAAGATGGTGATTTGTGCAAAAGACTTGATTTATTTTATTAAGCACTTAAATATTTCAGCTACTTACTCCTCCAATCCTTTCAAAATGAGCCACTCCTTTTTTTAAGTCTATGACATCTCCATTGAAGGACCATACAAATATAACTTCAATGGAGGGGTCGTGAGACACTTGGCATGGCAGGACGATACTCTCACCAACTGTAACATCCATTTTAGAAGGTGGGACAGTAATGACAGTCCTCTCTGTTGAGAAATAGGCATAACTTCAAAAAAATTTACGAAATACCATCACATGGGTATAAAATACGTATTTGTGAGTGGTGTGTAATCATTTCAAGCAACTAGGAATTCCATTACATTCAGTAAGAAAAACTCTATTTTTCAAATATCTTGTATTTATCACCAATGTAGCTTATTACTTAAAATTAAACATAAAAGTTTATTCACACTTTATATGGAAATAGCTTACAGAAAACTGTAGAACTCAAAGGATGGCATTCCATATATAATGTACCATCCTGTCTTTATTTTTTTACTCTAAAATTCATCATGACATTACAATCAAAATAATGGTTACAGCTTTAAATAGTCCATGCTAACTTCAGACCCTATCAGACAAGCTGTAGTTTATAAGGAGTTTTATAATCATATGCTAGTATTTAAAAGTATGAATACAATGTATTCTATTTCTGACATACTTCTGATAACCATTTTCTGTTTCACATAAGGAAGCAATGTGAATCAGAAAGACAGAAATTTTCCTTTTTCAATCCAGATTCTGCAATGTTAGAATTTTTGCATCCATCTCACAAAAACCTTTCATCTAGAGACATCAGCATCAACAGCAGCTCTTGTTTCACAAGTCCTAGAATTTCATTAACCATTACTTCAAAGGACAATTCCAAGACTGTTCCATCTTTACTCTCGAATCATGTATTTTCCTGATTAAAAGAGACTCACAATGATAGTAATTTTTGGATACATTTTTATAATAAAAGAAACAGCTTCAATTCCAGTGTACTGAGAATTAACCGAAAGTCCAACTCAATATCCATAAGAAGGCCCTGAGCATACATCTAGACTTAGCTATGACTCATTTTACCAAAAATAAAACATGTCTAAGGGATTTACATGCAAGACTCAAAGCTTAAGGCAAATAATCACGGAAAGAATTTTATACATGGCAGAGTTTTAAAAGAGCGAATGACCCTGGAGAATATCTGTCGCTACAGGTCATTCATGCAGTAAAGTTTAGCCTGCTAAGAGATGGATCGAAAACTTCAATCTCTTCTAACTTCTTCTGCTCAAGACACCAAACCAGCATTGAGATTGTATTTATACATACAGACGCATGAGTGTGTGCACCCACAACAGAACTCAGGCTGAAATTTAATCTTCTTTGTGAAATGATTAGGTCATAAGGGCTCTGCTTGCATGAATGGATTAATCCATTCCCAGACTAAGGTATAAATGGTTAATGGGTTATCTCCAGAATGAGTCAGTTTGATTGTCTCTTACATATGTCCCTCTTGTCATGAGATGCTCTATTTTCTCTGGAGTCTGCAGAGTCCCTATCAGCAAGAAGGCCCTCATCATATGTGACCCCTATATCTTAGACTTCCAGGACTATAAGAGACGGGATATTTTACTTCATAAATTATCTAGCCACAGGCATTTAGTTATAGCAACAGAAAAAAAGACCTTCGTGCCACTGATTTTTTTTTTTTTTGTGGTACTGGGGGTTGAACCCAGGGCCTCACATCTGCATGTTCTGCAAGTGCTCAACCACTGAGCTGCACCCCCAGCTCATTTTTTTTTTTACTTTTTTGAGACAGGGTCTCGCTAAATTACACAGACTGCCTCTGGTTTTGAACTTGCGACCCTCTTGCCTCTGCCTCCCGAGCTGCTGGGATTACAGGCATGCGCCACCACATCCAGCCGTGCCACTGAATTTTACCAACAGAAAGAATATTGAATTATTATTCAAACATTTAAACATTTTAAATTGTTTTATTAGTCAAGACTTAGAAGTGGAAATTTAGATACAATAATCTTGTATTTTAAGGTACATAGTGATAAAAAAGTCATCAAAAAATAAAAGCATATATTATATTTCTGAATATAATGGAGAAAACTTAAGCTTCATCAGATATGTCTTTGTTTTTCTTTTAAAGAAATAAGTAGATGCATACAGTTTTTCTTCTAATCATTTCCAGGGAGAAGTGTGAAGAACATTTTTGTGGACTATGTCCATTTTTAATTCTAATTCTTCTTTACATCTCACCTGCCAAATCAGGGTAAGTAATATCTAAGTTTTTGAGGGAACCTTTAGGACTAGAGAAAGTATTTTCCTCTAATAGTTTCCTTGTAAAAAAAATCACTAATGTTTTATCTATAGTTACAGGAGGATGAGTTGGCTAATTGGATGTGCTGGTAGAGTCAAATTTCCCTGATTTAAAGTTTTAGATCATGCAATTAAAGTAATTTTCCAACATTAAAAAATTACAGCCACTCTTTCCATTTATGAAACCATACAGTGGCAAAATTAGACAAACTATTCTACATATACAAGCTCACTGGTAGTAAAATAATGAATAAGACATAATTAATAAGAAATGAGTGTACTGTTGTTCATCATGGTTACATTTTCAGTAGGTAGTCCATTTATAACTAATATTTACTGAGCAGCTATCATATGTCCAGTCTTCTAAGTACTGGAGATACTGTGGACAAAGAGAGGCAAAAACACAGCACCAATAAAAACAACATAGTGTCTGCCTTCACACAGACTTAAGTCTGCAAAGGGAGGGTGGGGTTAATCAGATCACATTAATCAATACATAGTTATAACCGTGATAAGTGTTACGTGCTGGAAGTAATTGTATTAAAATGTTTAACTGGTAAGTCCTAAGGTATCAGTTTGTTGGGAAAGAACTGTTTTAACTCAGAAGTAAAAGGCAAGTAAAGGTAACTATATTCCTTATGCTGGCAAGAGCATCTATAAAGGACCTATGTGAAGAAGGAACCTGGTTAGTAGATGCAGGACAGCCATCTTGCTGGAAAGTCTAGGAGTAGACAGAAACAGAGGAGTGAAAGTTGGAAGATGAAGCTCAATGACAGCCATCGTCAAGATACAGCCTCAGATCTCACTAAGAGATCTGTGGGTTCCAGGGCAAAATAAAAATATGAGGTGCCTTGTTCAACAAATGGGAAAAGAGTGCCATCATAGGTATGAAATATAAGGCCTACTTACAAAATACAGTAAGGATAATAGTGATACATTAGTGATGCTACAAATCTATAAATCACTATATACATATTGGTGTCATAATTTCATATAATACAATAAATAACTATTGAACTTATATCTTGACTAATTAGATTTTCGTACTTGCTTCTCTTTAAATTCCTTTGTTAGAATACAAGAATTTATATTTATGAATTTTGTTTTCAGTTGATGTGATTGCAAGTGACCTTACTAATTCCTGGCAAATGCAAGATTACAAATATTTTTTGATAACGTTTTATTTTGTAAATGATGTTTCTGACATTGGGACATTTTTGGAATCATTAAAAGTATTTTACAGGATGCAACATTAGTATAAATTTCTGATAGATTGGTCTTAAATATGCATTTTAGAACATTTAGAGCTCATGATTATCATGGAACATTTTTAAAAAAGGATTTAATCCCTCATATCTCAGAATATTGATTATATCATGGACTGCCAAAAGAACCAACAGATCCGTCTTAGAAGAAGTGCAACCAGAGTGCTCCTTGGAAGCAAGAATGGTTAGACTGCATCTGATATATTTTGGACATTTTGTCAGGAAGGACCAATCCCTGGAGAAAGACATCATGTTTGGGAGAGTGGTGGGTCAACAACAAAAGGAAGACCCTCAACTATATAGATTGACATAGTGGTTGCAACAATGAACTTAAACTTAAGAAAGATCATGTGCCTGTCACTGTGTTGGGGAGTCTTTCCTTCTGTTGTACATAGAGTCCCTATGAATCAGACTCAACTTGAAGGCATCTAACAACATCCCAGTGTAAGATCCATTTTGTTTAATGTGAATTTAATTTTTCTTGTAAGTATACACAAAAGAACTTTAGTTTCTTCTGGCATATGGTGTAATGTGAGGAAGTTTTATAAAATACTGAAATGGTTCATGATTTGTGTACAATTCAAAATGCCTGCTATTCATTCCATTGCTCTATCTTCAATTATAAGGGAAAACTGATTAATAATTGGTTCCCCTAAAGCATTATATAAAAATAGTGTTCTTGTCCTTGAATGGAATAATCTTCAAATTAAAATTTCATTTCTGGGCCTGTGGCTATTAGCTTTGCAACGTTCCAGAAATGTTCAAAATTATAGATTTTAAACTCTTTAAAGAATTTAAATAACTCTGTGATATGCTTTATTGCAATGTCTGAGCATAAAATTATGCTTTTATCTGGTAATAATTAACCAATGAAGTTTATTTCCTGAGAACTAACAGTTCTCGTCCTGGTGCTCAGGCCAGAAAGTTAATATTTCTGCAAATGCTACCGGGACAGCCTCTAGGAGTACATGGGCAAACTGGTTTCCTCACCCTCTGGATCTTGCTGCTGACTGCTTTCAGAGTCCCTCCTTCACTGGCAGGCTTTATCACCACCCACTGCTGCTTCTGCTACTGTTATACCACTAGCACCTCCATCCATCTGGGCTCAGATCCTATCTACCCTCTTGGGTCTCCAGCCCCCCGACAGCCAAGAGGCATGCATGTGCATACCTGCACAATGCACTGATTGCTGGACTGTATGCTGCTTTCTGGGTCCCCAGGCCTGGGCCTGTGTTTACATGCACTGCTGCTGCTGAACCACAACCATGTGTATAAGCTCATGAGTATACTCCATCATACCACTCAACTTTATTAACAAAACAAGTTCAGATACAAAATGACTAAGAACTTTCAGACAGCAACAGCAGAACAGTAAACCAAGCATGGAACATTCTTCAGCAAGGGCCCTTGTTTGACTGAGTCACATGTCCATGGAATGCACCCTGGATGCTATGTTAAAAAATCTGTTCTATGTATAGAAGTAGAAAGTACAATAGAGTGAGGTTACCAGAGGCTGGGGGACAGGAGAGGTGGGGAATGCAGAGATGGTGTTGAAGGGGTTTAACATTTCAACTAGACAGGAGGAATAAGTTTTAGAGACCCATTGCATGGCAGGTTGACTACAGTTAATAATAATGTGTCATATATTTCAAAATTGCTAAATAAGTAGATTTTAAATGACTTCATTATAAAAATGTAACAATGAAGTGATGGGTATTTTAACTTCATTTAATAATTCCATAATAAAACCATCAAAACATCCCATGGTACTTTATAAAGGCATACTATTAATATATGCCTGCCTGCAACTAGACCACTGTGGCATCTGATCCCATCTGATCTTGGAAGCTAAGCAGGGTCTGGCCTGGTTGGTACTTGGATGGAGGACCACCTGGGAATACTAGGAGCAGTAGGCTTGGGAGAAGGACCCAGTGACCCACTCCTCCCAAAAAACAATCAGCAACTGAAAACCCTACAAATAGCAGAGAAGCAATAACAATACTCTTTCACCTGTTGTACATAGTGTTGATATGAGTTGGACACTGACTTGATGCGACCTAACAATATTAATATATGCCAATTAAATTTTTAAAAAGGAATGTGTTCTTTTCTGAAAAACGTGGGAAATACTGGAAGAATGAAACAGAGAAATAGTATAATGGCATGACAGCATCTGTAGTGTGAAAAATGGGATGTAGTTACAAAGGCTTATCTCTGCATGGTCAGATGTGTGATGCAGGAAAACGGGTGCAGGCTAATCTGAGCATAGCTCCTGCTGTTAGGGCCTTCCCCTGTGGATAAAGGGCACAAACATGTTTAACATGCATACCTGACCTAATCCTACCTACGTAGCTGTCTAATAGCCATGAAGCCACTGATTGCTCTCCTAAAGACTTTACTTCTTGGGCCATGCACACATGCACAGCCTAGCTCAGAGATCAAAGAAAATACCACACAGAAGCAGGAAAAATAAAAAATAAAACAAGCAAACAAAAAACCTTGCAGAGATGAGAGAGTGGTACTTGAGCTGCAGAAACATACAAAGTCTTTGAGGCCACTTCGGAGAAAAATGAGGACTTTGTTTTAATAAATTAATTCATCTTTTGCATACACCAGAAATTCTAAAGAACTCAAGCTTCTGAGAGATTTCATCAAAAGGCTCAGACCACAGAGTGGGGGATGTACATGTGTGCATCTTCTACTTCTTTCCTAGGAGCACATATATTCTGGTAGAGTAGCTGAAGTAACTTGAGGTTTATTATCTAAAAACACTTATTGATATTTATGGATAGGTGAGATCATTAGGACCTAAACTATAACAAATTCAAAAGGAGGGAAGTTGTCTTTGTTAGACTGTGTAATTGGTGAAACATTTAGATTCACTGGGCCTCTTTTTCTTGAAACAAAATAAAGGGATACACATTCCTTTTCATTTCATATAACATTTATTCTTGCACATTCTTTAGGTATTTGGACAAAGTCTGGCTCAGTAGTTTTATTGATTGATTGATTGGTTTTTTTGAGACAGGATCTTACTATGTAGCTTAGGCAGGCCTCCAATTTGTGATCTTCTTACCTCAGTCTCCCAAGCACTGAGATTTCAGGCATGATCCACCATGCATTGCTGGTCCAGTGGTTTTAAAGTTTCAGTGTGAATAAGAATTTCCCAGACAATTTGTTCAAAATGAAAACTCCTAGGATCTCCCCAGAAATACTGATTCAATAGATCTGCAGGGGACCCCAGCACATAGACATTTAACAGACTTCTTTAGTTGAGTTAATATCACTAGTCCAAGGACCCCTGTGTGTCTGTCAGCTTGTTTTACTGTGGGGGGGCTTGTGTGTTGCTGTGATGCTGAAAGCTATGCCACCGCTATCTCAGATATCAGCAGGGTTACCCATGGTGGACAAGTTTCAGCCAAGCTTCCAAACTAAGAAAGACTAGGGAGAAGGAACTGGCAGCCCAGTCCCAAAACAATTACCCACTGAAAACCCTAAGAATAGCAGAGAAGTATTGTCAAATATAGTGCCAGAAAGTGAGTAGCCCCATAGACATTCAAGAAAAGACTGGGAAAGAGTTGTCTCCTCAAATTACAGTCAACGTTAATGAGGGAAATGGAGTAAAGCCCCTGGGAACTGGACTCAAAATGAGAAGAAACATAGTGGTTGCAACAATGGGCTCAAACATAAACACACTGTGTGCATGGCATGTGTTGGGTAGTGTTTATTTCTGTTGTACATATGGTTGCTTTGAGTCGGATCCTACTTTATGGCTCCCAACAAGTCCAAGGATCATGCTTTGAGAAATTTTACCTTAGCTTTTGAAATGCAAACCTGAAATTTCTGTTGAAGGGAAATATAAACCATAGTCTCTAATGCTGTGGACTGAGGAAAAAGTTCATGGCCAGTAAAATATTGTTGATCAGTAATGTTTCAAAAACAATGATGGAGTTCCATGGTTATCTATGATTAATTCTGTACATCCCATCTATTTTTATACTTTACATTTTAGAAAAAAGAAAGCTTAATAATTTCTGGAATAAAGAAACATTTTAATTCAAGATTCCCTATACTTGGTAGAGTGTGGAGTCATTTTTAATCCATATAATACCTCTTAATACTTCCTGGGGCATGAGGATTTCTTAAAAAACAATGTCTGGAAATGTTGCTTTCATGGTTGAAGAGGATTACACAAACATATATGCACGTGTGATATGTGTGTGTCTTTAACATACACATGCACATATGAATTTGCATTTGTGAAATTATCATGGAAATTTGAATTCTAAATACTTTAGAAACAAGTGCTAATTTTTGTGTGTGTGTGTGGTATTGGGTGTTGAACCCAGGTCCTTGCGCTTGCATGCTTTGCAAGTGCTGTACCACTAAGCTGCACCCTCAATCCATTTTTTCACTTTTTGAAATAGGGTCTTGCTAAATTATACAGACTGCCTCCGGTCTCAAACTGTGATCCTCCTGTCTCTGCCTCCTGAGTCACTGGGATTACAGGTATGCGCCACAGTGACTGGCTCACAAGTGACAATTTTTTAAGATAATAAAATTGATTTGGTTTTCAAGTGTAAAAGGAGATTCCCTAAGTTTTAAAAAATACATTCTGAAATGTTTACAGATGAAATTATGCAATGTAGCAAATCTGCCTCCATATAATTGGGATGGGTATTGGGAAAATAGGTAAAGGACCAGATGAAACAAAGTGGGCAAGGGGTTCTTCATTATCAACACTGGGTGATGTGTACTTTGTATGGTTTTCTTTACTTCTGTGTGTTTTTAATTTGCAATAGTGATACAAGACAGTGAGAAAATAATGGAGGAAATAAATATTTATCTACAGAACAGAGAAGAATATTTTCCACTCAGCTTCTAAAGTGATCAAGAATGACCAGTTTTTGAAGATTACCCTACATAGAAATGATACTTATAAAGAGGTCATAAAATTACATCATTTTAATATGTTACATTTTCAGTATATCAGCAAGATTAAAATCATCATACCAAAAACCTTCATCTACCCTTTCCTTTTTAAAATAAGAATAAGGAAAGATTTAATAGAATATGTGACACTTTTGATGAAGTATTTACTCAAATTCACATTGCCACAATTGCCAATGATGAGTCCAGAATGCATCTTTACTTATGAAAACTCCATTAGACATGAAAATTCATTATAACAAAACTTTATATTATTTACTATAATTTCTTTAAACACAAACAGGAATTGTTCTCTACATCCATGACCAAGTGCACTATTACATATCATAATCTCTAAGGAGATTTTAGGAGCCAGAGAATGGCAATCAAATATGTAACTGGTCTCATCTAATCATACAGAATGTATTATTTTTGGTCACTGTGTTTTGCTTTTATTTTGTACCTTCAACTTGGCTAAAATCTTCATCTGGGAGAGATAATCTTTCAGTATTAGTGTTTAGAATATTAACTGCTAAAAGTATATCTGAAGTTATTAACTCCTCTCAAAGGTTGTACAAATGTGTAAGAAAAATAATCAAACCCTTCTATAGAAACACAAGGTGTTGCTAAGATACCAATATAAAGTAAACCAGTTTATAAATAGCTCTTCAAACAGGTGACAAAATTCTCTGAATTTTATCTCATTAGTTAACTTGTAAAGACTAGAAATAAATACTTTAGCAATCTGGTTCTCTTCCTAATTCCTAAGGATCTCAAATTATATACCATGATTTAAAAATTAGTATATTAACCCTTTCCATTGCTCCTAATTTCTTCTATCTGCATGCTTCAGGTTAGGATTTTATTCCTTCTAACTATAAGAACTTCCTTAGCATTTATTTTAGTACAGATTCAGAAGTGAACAGATGTTTTTTTTCCAATGACATACAAATGGCCAATAGGTATGTGTCAAGGTGCTCAACATCTCTAATCATCAGGGAAACGCAAATCAAAACCTCACACCTGTTAGGACAGCTATTATTGAAAATACAAGAGACAAATGTTGGTAAAACTGCAGAGAAAAGGGAACCCTATATGTTGTTGGTGAAGTCTGACTGGCATAGCCATTACAGAAGCTCTATGGAGTTTCCTGAAAAGTTAAAAACAGAACTTCCACATGATCCTGCAAAGCTTGCTCTGGATATTCATCCAAAGAAAATGAAACCAGCATATGGAAGAGTTATCTCCACTCCCATGTTCGCCGCAGCATTATTCACAATAGCCAAGACATGAAAGCAACCTAAGTGTCCATCATTATGAATTGATAAACTGTGGGCTATATGATGTGGAAAATTATTAAGCATGGTGAGAAGAGATATTATCGTTTGTGGCAACACAGATAAATCTGGGTGGCATTACATGAAATGAGCCACACAGAAAGAAAATACTAGGTTAACTTTCATGTGCAATCAACAAACATAAAGTACATTGAAACAGCCAGTAGAATGGTGGGTAACAGGAATAAGGAGGTGGGGGAATGGGAAACTGCTGGGAAAAGAGGTACACAGCTACAGTTACAAAAGATGCATGAATCCAGAGATCTAATGTTCAGCATGATGACTATAGTTAATGAACTGTATTGTTACTGGAAATGGGCAAAGAGAGACAATTTCAGGTATTCTCACCGTAAACACATATACTGGTAACTATGTGAGGAGATGGATATGTTAATTTTTTGGATTACAGTAATCATTTCATTGCCTAGAGCCATACCACCCTGGTGTCCCATCTCATCAGATCTCAGAAGCTAGGCCTGGTTAGTACTTGGATGGGAGACTGCCTGGGAATACCAAGTGCTGTCAGCTTGGGAGAAGGACATGACGGCCCAAGAGAGACCTGGGAGTCCACTCCAGAAACAATCAGCCATTAAAAACCTGAGGAATAGCAGAGAAACACTGACATAATGCCAGGCATGGCACAGTTTTGGGGAGCACTTAGTCTGTTGTATACAGGGTTGCTATGAGTCGGACCTGACTCAATGGCACCTAATAAATAAGCAAAACAATCATTTCACTATGTCTGTGTATATATAAAAATTGTGTTGTTCATCTTAGACACAGTTTTATTTTTAAAAATCTACTGGTGATATGTTGTTGTTCTGTGCTGTGGAGTTGGTGTCCAACTCATAATGACCCTATGTACAACAGACAAAACACTATTGTCATGCTTCTCTGCTATTCATAGGGTTTTCAAGGGTAGATTGATTTTTGGGAGTGGGTTGCTGAGTCCTTCTCCCAACCCTACAGCACTGGGTGCTCCCAGGCAGTCTCCCATCCAAGTACTAACCAGGTCCGATCCTGCTTAGCTTCCGAGATCTGACATCACAGTGGTACAGCTGCAGGTATTTTCAATCGTATCATATGGTTGTGAAAACTGGACATTGAACTAGGGAAACAGAATAAGAATTGATGCTTTTGAACTATGGTGCTGGACTGCAAAAAGAACCAATATATCTGTCCTAGAAGAAATGCAACCAGAGTGCTCCTTGGAAGCAAGGATGGCTAGATTGCATCTTACATATTTTGGACATGTAGTCAGGAGGGACCAATCTCTGGAGAAGGACATGATATTTGGGAGAGTGTCAGGTCAACGAAAAAAGGAAAACCCTCCACTAGATGGATTGACACAATGTCTACAACAATGGGCTTAAACATAAATAAGATCGTGTGCCTGGCACAAAATCAGAAAGTGTTTTGTTCTGCTGTTCATAGGGTTGCTGAGTCAGACTTGATGGCATCTAACAAGTGGTGATATTCTCAGGTTTTGCTTGTTTGAAAGCATTTCTTTTGTCATCATTTGGAGGGATATTTTCACTGAGAATAGTACTGTTAGAGTGATATACCTGAGTGTGAGAGGGAATCTGATTCAGTACACAAATGGAATACTTGAGTTCCTCATGCATTATCTCCCAAATCATGTTTTCTTAGCCACTTACAGAACAGACATTTGGTTATAGTGCCAGACAGCTGACTAAGATAGTATAGGAAAGAGAGGACATCTAACCTGTGAGCAATAAAACATAACTGAGGGTGGGGGGACCATACAAAAAACAAGGGAATGAAAACATTACCCAGGAGCATTGAGCTCCATGTCTTATAACCCTATTCACTTCTGGGGATGCTGGAAGCTGACCTTTGCTTTTCATGTAGGAAACTGGTAGACAGCTACTCCTGAACTTTTTTGGGGGGAGGTACTGGGGGTTGAATCCAGGGCCTCGTGCTTGCATGCTTTGCAAGTGCTATTCCATTGAGCTGCACCCCCAGCCCATTTTTTAAAACTTTTTTTGAGACAGGGTCTCACTAAATTATGCAGACTGCATCTGGTCTCGAACTTGCGATCCTCCTGCCTCTGCCACACAAGTTGCTAGGATTACAGGCATGTGCCACCACACCTGGCTCTGTTCCTGAATTTAATGAGCCCAAGAGAAAATATCGAATTTTCCAAGTAAATGTCTCAGCCAGGTCACCTTATAAGGTGGAATAGATCCATAAGCCCTCAAACTTGATTAGATTTTTCATAATTTTTTCAGTGCTTCCATCATGACTATAAGCAAACTCTAAGAGCCACAAGGTATCTTTGTATATTTCTTAATAAAGGACAGCGATTGAAACAAAGAAAGAGAAGAAAAGAATTTAGAGAAATAGAAACCACTTCGGGAAAATAAACTAGAAAATATGCCATAAGCAATATCTTTAGGGAGAGAAAAAAGAGTCAAGATATATAAAGGAACAGTCATAAAATAAAAGAGTAAGTAATTTTTTAAAAAACAGAGATAACAAAATATTCAATAAATAGTCTTGAAGATAAAGTTGAAGAAATCTCTCAGAAGGCAGAGCACAAAGAGTTGTGAAACAGATAATAGAGGGTAAAAAGAAAAAAGTACACACACACATATGTTATGCACATATGTGTTGTTGTTAGGTGTCCTTGAGTCATGCCCTACTCATAGCAACCCTCATAGGGTTTTCAATGGCTGATTGTTTTGAGATTGGCTCAGGAGTGGATTGCCACGTCCTTCTCCCATTTTTGTGATGATGGGAATCGAACCCAAGATCTCAAAGACTGCAGAGTGGTCCTCTACCAACTGAGCTAAATCCCAGCCAATGTACATATATAGATATAGATATGAACTACATTATCATTTTAGAAAATATAGCATCTAAATAATAGGACTTTCAGAAAAAGGAATAAAGTAAAATATTGAATTATTAAAGAAGATAATCCAAGATGAGGAAGTATACGTTTTTAGGGTGACAAAGCTCATCAAATACCCCCCAAAATAGTCAAAAACAGATTTAAGCCACAGTACGTCAACCTGAAATTATAGAATACTGGGGAAAATAGGCCTCTAGAGAAAGAAAGAAAAGATGGTCCAAAAAACCAAATCAAAAATCAAAATGGTTTCAGCTTTCAGGGTAGAATGACGTCTCTAAATTTCTATAGAATTATGATTTCCAATCTAGAATCTAGAATTATGCTTCCAACAAGACCATCAATCAAATAAATGTAAGCACAGAATTTTTTTTCAAATATACTTTTTTAAAAAACGTGTCTCTCTTGAATTATTTTTCTGAAACTCACTGTGAGATTTAATCTACCAAAATGAGAGATTATGTTAAAAAACAAAACAAAACATGGTTTTAAAACCAACTCCACTCCTCTTCTGCAGGTTGATATTGATGGGAGAAAATTGAGATAGACTTGGGGAATGAATTATTGTCAAGTCCACAGAAAACTAAGCAAACATAGTGAAAGAAAGCAAACACAAGAAAATCAAAGCTAATATTCTGAAATAAAAAGTGGAGAAAAACAAACAAACATGAAAATCCATGTAATGGAGTCTTTATTTCTCTACTTCTAGCAAACAAGAAATGGAAGTCTTCATCTTTATTTAATATACTTTTCATCTTCATATACAGAATGTACATGACTAGAACATTTAATATGCTCTTAGCCAAATGCAAGATTATCTGCTGAGAGATGTTTATATAGATTAAAATCTACACGCACCATTTGTTATATTCCATTATAGGCAAAATACACTTTCATTTCAAAGAACAAAGTGCTTTGTGCACAAAGCACAATCTGGTCAATAGCCTCCAGTTTACCTGTAGGTACCATTGCCCATTTATCTTTCCTATCAATACTTAAATGATTTAGAAGAAATATTAAAAGATTACACACAACTCCAGAGCAAAAGAAACAAATAAGAATTCTTCTAGAGAAAGCAATAATTCAAAATTTGAGTGATCTAAATATCACGCAAGTATACTAAATATGTAAGGATATATTAATATTTTCCTAGATAGTAAAAAATATAAGATGCAAACACAGATTCTCTATATTAACAAAAAATCAAAACAGGCCCACTATTTAATCAAAAAGTGCCTGCACTGACATATCTTAATGAATTAGATATGTCAAGTACTGTAGCATTTATGGCATCATATTTATGTTTCTTATATAATGTTCACTTAGATTGTTCTCCAACTGTAACTTGATACTGAGCTGTGGTAAATTATAGAAGAGTTCTGTAGTTTTATAGGAGATGGGATTGGTAAATTTGATTGTTTTTGCTTGGCTTTAGAACCTGGTGGAAAGAGGATGTTTTCTCCTGATCTTTTTGTGTTGGGAGGGAGGTAAGTCAGCAGAGGAAAATCAGGCTGAATTCAATTCATCTGATTATTTTTTTCTCTTTCACCACCTCTGCCAACCCCATTCCTCCTCAGGATTTAAAATATTTGTTAACTGCTTACCTAATTCCCAAAACAATCAGCCACTAAAAACCGTATGACGGTCACTATGAGTTGGACCTGACCCGACAGTGGCACCTAACAACAGCAACAACTGCTTACTTGAGTACTCAGCATCATACAGTGAAAATGTGCCTTGCATCTGAGGGTCTTTTATATCTTATTATATACACTATTCACCCTCCTTCAAAAAAACCAAAAACAGTAGAACCTGAGTGGCTAGGGAGATAGTTCAGGCAGAATGATTAAGAAGCAGAACAGTCTGATTATTTCCTTTAGGGTCAGAATAGACTCAAGAAAATTACCACACTTCGAATTCCTAACCAAATGTTTGGGGCAGAAATGAGTAGACATGTGTACAGGTTTGAAAAGGAAACAAAGGCAATAATACTTAATACTCCCAAGTATTTTTTTAGTGCACAGAGTAAACTTATTACTGATTCAAGTTTTCTTTTGTTCATTTCTAATAAAAACAGTAGATGGATATCTGGAGATTTATGATGAGTGGACGAAGTCAGATACAAAATAATCATTGTAAGACTGCATTTGCATGAAACATAACATGGAAGAAAATCCAAACAGTGTTTGTTTCTAGGAGTGGGGTGGGGACAAAGGTTTAATCCAGGACATGGAGAGAAAGTTCTAGTTACAGAATGATGGTAATATTCTGTATATTGGTATGGTTTGGGGTTAAACAAGTATATGCATTTTCAAAAATTCAGCAAATGTACCAGTAAGATTCTGTATTACATTATGGATAAATTTTACCTCAAATGAGAAAAAAGGTATAAGAAATATTGAACTCTAATGAATGTAAGCTCAGGTAGATAGAATGACTAGTTTTTGCAGGTTATCACATTTTTATTTCCTTGAGGCTTTTAAACATTGTCATATGAAATTGTCTTATGCATTTATTAATTCATAAATTTAGTGCAAGATTAAAAAGAATGAGAACATTTCTGCTTACCAATATATGGACCTTGGGAAAAGTAGTTTTAGCAATCTATGCCTCAAATGCCCCTCGTATAAAATAGAGATAATGATATCTGCTTCAAAGCATTGCTCTGAAGATTCAAAGAGATGATATACTTACAGTGCTTGTCATAGTGACTAGAAAAGAGTATATAATTAAGAAATGCGAATTAATAATGAAAACAGAGAATATAACACCCATAAAAGTCCATCTCTTCAAAGTCTGTCCTAGTTAGCAGTAGGACCACTTAGTGTAATTCCAAAAGTTATGCATTTAAGCATTTTAAGAAGTGGTAGTGTCCTTATATGTCTGGCCTACTTTACCTGGCATCAGCCACCAGCTACATATCCTCTATTTTTATTAAAAATAAATGGAAAGAAAAAACAAAACTCTAACCAAGAATAGGCTTAACGTATATAATATCTTGAACAATAAAAAGAAGCACTAACTAAAATGCATTGATACCTGTCCTGTATATCATATGCTATATAACATACATTAAGAAAAAATGCAACCGTTTCTTAACTTAATCTGAATGATGGATAAATTTAATCTAAATGATAGGTCCAACATTTCTTAGACTGTGGACTAAATTGCGTGAACACCAAAATCACACTATTAGTGACTTACTTAATTTGATGCATTTTTTGGTTGTTTTCACATCTGTACTTGAAGAAATTTGGTATTCCAGTGTTAAGAATTCACTCAGTGTTTTTTGCAGTATTGGAGGGGAAAAGGAAATTTCATTCTGACCAGTATAATAATTCATTATACATTTTCTCACCTTGAATATAACTTCATCATCAATACTTATTTAAATCAAAATATTTTTACTAAAATGCATCAAATCATCCTTGGTTGAATACTGGAATGTGCAGCTGAACATTTCTGGGGAGATGTTAGTGCTTATAGGAAATTTCTCTGGTGTTTTCAACCATTGCAATATGACAAATGCAATTTCTATGAAATTTTACTTTTGTTTACCTGATCAAACTGGACTTCTCAATAAGCAGCGCTGGACACCTCAAAGCCTTTAAACAGCCTTTTAAAGCTACAAAGACTCCAATTATCTACCTGCCTTGGGTATTTCTCTTACTAAATGTAGGCCAATATTGGGAAGCACTCACATTCTGCTGGAGAAAATGAATAGGCCATTCTGTATGCTGATATAATAAAGACTTCTATCACAAAGAATAAACAACTAAATGAGCGGCAATAAACTTAATTTGCACATTAGATATGCTTTTCCAAGTTCTGACATTTCGGTTGAAAATAATGCTGAAGCAATGAGGCCTATAATTGAACATCCAAAACTTCTCCAGTGGGGAAACAAAAACAAATGTTGCCTGCAAACAAGATCATTTTTATAGCCTGCTGTTACTCTGTTTTTTAATAATTTTCCAAATGCTAGATCAAATAATTCCCCCTTTTATGTGATGTTCATATACCTCTAAGTATATGTACACAATGTAATCTTAATCTAAGGCCTCCAAAATGAAAACCCTTAAACTCTCTTTCCTTTTGTTTCCCCCTTTGCTCTTACAAAACATGTCCTCAAATTACACTGGGCATCTTGTGAGGATCTGGGAAGGATGCCGCCAATTGCACTTGCAATGTTTGAATGGAAAATTGCCTTATACTGTTGCATTAGTGAAATAGAAAGTTCCAACATACAGTGCAGATAACTTCAGAATCCTCTTAATACAGATAAACCCTATCAGCTATCATCTAAAAACTAAGCTGGAAAATATCTTACTCTTGTAAGTATTCTCTTCTTATGTGTTATCTAACAACAACATTTCTTGCATGACTGAGGGTGATAAGTAAATTGAAAGGGAGATGATTGTTTTATCAGCTTTACTAAAATTTCTCATTTGCTCCTTACCACCCTATTACACTTAGGGTCACTATATAATGATTTTGGCTCGAGAAACAAAATTTTGCTTGACTTTATAATGACAATCTACAATGGCAATCAGATGAACATTATAAGTGAGGAAACACACATACACACACAAATATTAAGTCATTTTAACAACTTAATGTCTCTACAACTCAAAAGTCAAGAAAATGGTTGAATCAGTGCACATTATTATAACTCTAAGACTAAAGCTTTAGATGTGTGCGTTTAAAATATTATTTCTTGGGCAGTGCTACTTTCAATATTCTTGCCTGAGAAGGAATTAGAGATAATAGTTTAATTAAGAGGATGTGTATAAAAGTCACAAAAATTGATAAAAGATTATACTTTGCAGATCAATTAAAAAAACAGTTCCTAAGTGTTTTTATTCATATTTTATATACCTTTTATGTTTATATAGTCATTCTATTTATGTATGCCTTTGTACAATTAAATATTATATGTTTATGTCAATATATGAATACAATATATTTATATTGTGGAGGCTGTGTTTTTGTCATTGGCAAAGAAGCAGAAGTCCCTTTCCATCCTTCCCAAATCAGTTTAAATGGTTTGTGCATATTTCATGAAGGTTAAAATACAACTAAACTAATTTCCTTTCTGTGATTAGACATAAATCGGTGAAAATAACTTGATAACCACACATACTGACATTACTCATGTTAATATGTGCCTTTTTCTATGTGTAAGACACCCTCGGATACTTCATTATGAATAGTCTCATGAAGCTTCATATTTTCCCCCTTAGGAGAATGATGAGGTTGTATCTACTAGAAATGTTTAGCTACAAACCCCAAAGTTGGAAAAGTAAAAACTCTTAAAAATGGTTGCTTCCTTTAGATCTCGTTTTCACAAAGTGTTTTAGGAAGTTTATCTGAAAAAGTCACGATAGTCAGATCTTAAAGCAAAGAAGTCAGGCTAGAAATTATCCTTGTGAGCTAAGGGGTGTAAGATAACAACCTTCCATTCAATCAATATGTGTGTTAGGAACATATAGTTCCTGACAACGTTCTGGGACTTGTGGCTCATCCCTGATTATTGTCGTTGCTGTTAGGTGACACTGAGACTGGTCCAACTCATAGCAACCCTGTGTAGAACAGATCAAAACAATCCTGCACACTGTGCCATACCCAGTACTTGGTCAGTACTTATCTGCTATTCATTGGGTTTTCAATGGCTGATTGTTTTCCAGATTATCTCAGGAGTAGGCTGCCAGGTCCTTCTCCAGAAACAATCCCAAAAGCAATCAGCCATTGAAAAACCTATAAACCCAACAAATAAGTGAAGTATACAGCTGTTAGGGAGCTAGGGTTTAGCTCAGTTGGTAGAGTGCTGCTCTCACTTTCTGAGGACAGGGGTTCGAACACCAGCCCTACAAAAATGGGAGAAGGACTTGGCAATCCACTCTCAGAACAATCTTGAAACAATGATCTATAGAAAACCCTATCATGGTTGGCAACTAACAGCAACAACATACTGTTCTTAAGAAGACAAAAGTGCCACAGGTAAGAGCGGGACCAAGTAAAGGTACTGGAAATGCAGAGTTAGATATTTTGTTTCAATATTCCCAACAAAGAACATTCAAATTAGAAAAAAATATGTAAGTCAGGGGCTGAGGGCTTAGCTCAGTTGGTAGAATGCTTGCTCAGCATGCTCTAAGGCTCTGGATTCAATTGCCAGCACCACAAAAAAGAAAAAAGAAGAAGAAAAAGAAAAGGTAAGTCATATTTTTCTTTTTGTTATTTTAAACTGAGTAATTTTATAGAATAGTAGAGTACTTGTGAATTATGGTGTGACTTATGACATATCCCCAAATACAGACCAACTTATTTCTATTATAAGAACTAGTGACCTATATTACAGAACATATGGATATATTTTGAGTCTCAAACATAACTCCTTTGTTAAAAGAAAGGACAGTCTAGATGCTTCCAAGTTTCTCAATCAATATTTATATGAGTCTTCTTTTATTTTTTTCTCATCAATTACTAGTGGATGGTGAGTATCATGATGCCAAAAGTTTAAGAAACAATTGAGGAAGAGAGACTATTCCTTCAATTCAAGCCATTCAATATTTTGTTTTTCCTCAGCCTCTGGAGTAAGTGGGTGCTCACTGTTGCATTCTAGCAGCAAAACCCTTGGCCCAGATAGGGTATTTTGGACCATACACTGATAAAAATCTACAGGACATAATATAAATTTCCTGTTAGAGAATATATTTCTCCCATTGAGGTCACTTCTATTTTTCCTATTTTCTATTTTAATTCTTTTTGTTTTTTCCATACCCACAAGACTTAACAACAATACCTCTTTGTCCTCCACAATATTTTAATCCTCTGCTAACCATAAAATAAATACATACTACCTATACCTTCTTAATTTGAAATGATATATTTATTACACTTTTCCCTTACAGGACATGTTATTTCATCAAATAAAGAGTAGTTACATTTTTCAATACATGAGTGCTGCCAGAAAATTGCTGGAGAAATATTCTGTTATTAAATATAACCATAGTATAGATTTCAAAACACTGAGTCCATCTTTGTCTTAAAAACTGATGACAATACAATCTAGAGGAAGTGAATTTTTTCACAATGTGCCACATTAGTTGGATTTTGACACATCAGGTTTTATCAGTCACATTTCCCCAGAGTGTTTCAGACAATTGTTGACATAATATAATATACTCGAGACAAGCTGGCAGAAATATCTTCCAGGGACAAAGGTGAGTATTTATTTTCCATGAGCTATTTTAAATGATAGTTGAAGTTAGTAGCTACCTACTTTTTACTGAATATATTTATCTTTTAATAGAAAAGATGAGAAAGCACCAATTGCTGAATTTAATTATTTGGGCTTAATTAGCTGCTCAAAATGTTTTACCAAGACAGTTATTTTTATCATCTAAGAGGCAAGAAATGATCGAAGTGACCTGGCTTCCAGTAAACATAATAGTTTTATGAGCTGAGATTAAATATAATAACATAGCAAAAATCAAGAATAGACATTTCCAATACTAATTATGTCCCTTGGTGATAAATGAAGGTATATTTGGATTGATACTAGCTTAATGGTCTTAAAAATGTAATATGCAGTTTTATCATCCCAAATTGTACAAGCTTTATCCATTTACAGTGAAGAGAATATAATCATGACTCATATGGACACTATGATTCTAATGCTTTTTCTTTGACAAGAACTGCTTATTAAAATACATGCAAGAGACTCTATTTCACTAGTTATATATCTAGAGTTATGTAAACAAATGAACTACTTATGTATTTGGTGGCCTTATATGCACTCAAAATCTTCCTATGAAATGAGAGCTTCTGAATGACATAAAACCAAGAAAAATATTATCCAGTGACTTTAAAGTATTCACAGTCCCACATACTAAGTTATTTGTGAGAATTCAAATACTTTAGGTGTAGGTTTTAACTTTGTCAAATTATACACGGGCAGCACTTCCAACTGCCAAAGTACTCACATTTACCTGGGAATCTCACTGGTAAAGCCAGCACCTCATTAATAAGCATAATAATGGAACTCTTAAATAAATGCTGAAATCAAATATTTTACAATACAACAAGATACAAATTTGACCTGATAAAAAAGGTCAGGATCTGCATAGGTATTTCTAATGTACGTCATGCACAAATGAAGATAATAATGTACCTTTCACAATGAGGCTGCCAGTGTTTTTTGCTGTGCCAAATTGATTTGTGGCTATACAAGTATAAGGTCCAGCATCTGACCTGGTCACATTACATATCTTGAGGCTGCCATCATCCAAGAGAAACACTCTAAAAAGAAAGTATAACATTGACAGAAGAAAGGCAATTCAACATCAACAAGTTGTAACAGCTGGCTTTCGCTTTCAGACATGACTAAAATCATGGATGTATGTACGATAATATGAATTTATTCCTTTCCTATTATCCTACTCTTAATTGTAAACAATCTCTACATCTAAACAGAATAAATGGAATAAGCTCTTACATTGACATAATATTGATAATTGTTGTAGTGGTTGTTAGATGCCATCGAATCAGTATCCGACTCATAGCGACCCTCATAAGGTTTTCAATGGCTGAGTGCTTCGGGATTGCCTTGGGAATGGATTGCCAGGCCCTTCTCCCATTTTTGCGGTGCTGGGAATTGAACTCGGGGCCTCAGAGACTGTAGCGCAGCGCTCTACCCACTGAGCTAAATCCCAGCCCAATATTGATAATTAGTGTACTATAAACTAAAATCGTCATTTATTTCAGTCCACATTAAAAATCAAAAGAGTGCTTGATGTTATTGTACCCAATTGATGGATGAATTAAAAAATGAAACTATTTACTGTGTATTTTGAATAATTAATTCACTAGTGAACTTGACTTTCAAAAAATGCAAGCCAATTTTCATATTGTAGAGTCTTTGGCTTTATAAATCTGTCTTATTTAGCACTTTTACTGACCAAACATCAATGTTCTGATCCATAACAGTATGCAACACTACTAGAAAGCTGAAAGACCCAACTATATGGTTCCATGGCCTAAGGGCTATGCTACTTATGTGGCAAGTCATATCAAACATCAGCAGAGAGGAGTAGAAAGATGAAGGATTCATAGATCACATGGAATGAAGTGTTCTTAAAACATACAGTATACAAAGGAAGGATATCTAGGAAGTTCTAATCTTTTACAGAATGATCTCTATTAAGTTTTCTCTGGAATTCTGAAATAACCTAGGCAAACATCAAAATGTTACTGTGATTGGAGAAAACCTCATCCTCAAATATTTTAACAAAAAACTGGAAAAATAGAAGAATTTGCCCAATTTTGGTCTTCTACTTACTACAATGTGCAAATTTAGGTAGGAGTCTTTTAAAAACACAATTCTAAAAATAGTAGCTGGTAGTGAAAATTTTTCCAAAGAACAGGCCAACAAAATAATTTTTTATGACTACGGTTTTAAAGGAAAGACAGGCAATACAATTCGCATGCATGTCATACCCATTAACAATAACAAAACACTGTTTGTTGCAATGCAAATATATCATTGTTTCTAATATGTGTATAACATGAAATGTAGCTACTCTAATTAATTACCCAATTTGAAACACAGAGAACATTCACCAATTATAATTTCTATGAAACCGGCTTCTGATGTTGGGCTTATCATTAATAAAGGATTCCAAATTCTGTCAGTGAGTGGGAGAAATTCTGGAATGTTTCATGGCACATAAGCAGATTTTTAAAAGTCATTATCTTAAAGTATTCTCTCATAGTAGATACTTGCTATCTTATTAATTTATGAAATATTAGTTTAACAGATATCAGTTTACATTTAAGAGCTGCATTATATCACTATTGATATAGTATTTAGCAAATTTCTGGCCAAATATATTTATATTATTGAATGAGAAGAGGTAAATGTGAAAAGCACTGACATGTGTCATGTACCTCTACCATTTAGGGATAAATAAGAATTCTTTAAGCAGCATTAGAACATTGACTATTAGCCAATAAAACACTTACGTGATGAAAATGATACACTGCTGATATCTAATAGTCATTAAAGAAATTTACTTAAAAATGAAGAAATGGAAGTATACAGAACAATTGACATTTTCAGATAAGGCAGAGCACTCATGTAAAAGTTAATGGAACACTGAAATTTATAATTTTGCTAACATTCATAGAGAGATAAAAATAGATTTTTCTTTCTATCTAATTTTGTAATATTTGAAAATATACTTTATCTGGAAGGCTGGTCATGACATATCAATGAAAGATTTTTAAATATTCTATAGTCCATCTTTATTGACTTTAGGCTTCACTGGTGTTTGAAAACGAAACACAGTCACAAGTATAGATAAGCTTGGTTATCTCTAAAAAACAGGACAAACATTCTGGCAATAAAAATGGAGATTTGCATTAACAATTAGGAAAGAAAATAAAATTAGAGTGAAGAAAATCTAAGGCAATCATGTGATTAATTACGTATTATAGTTACATTTTTCATATTTTGTTTTAATGTTGAAATTATATTACCAATAGTCAACAAATTATAAAAGTATGCATGGAAATATGTGAGCATAATGGAATTATGGGAATGTTTCCAAAAGTTCAAAAGCAATTTAAATGTATGATTGGAAGTAGAACAATTTTAAGACTTTTTCCTTCTTAATTTATTAATCAAACATTTGCTAAATATCCACTATGTTTGAAGTAATATGTTAGGTGTTACAATAGGAATGTGAGAAATTAAAAGTGTTAAATATCAAGAGTACTATTTTCCATGAAATTAAAACTCATTGGTCAAAAGTAAGGAGGTTATGAACTATTATTGGGAACTGACTACAGAGGTCCTACACTAAGCGTGCAATAAATGTCAACTCATTAAATCCTTAAGACAAATTCTGGGCTCACTATTGTTATCATTTCCATTTCACAAGCTACGAATGGGCATAGAGAAAAGTAGTAACTCAAGGAACCCACAAGGTTGTGCACAGCCAAGATCCTAACCATGATTTTCTCTGTAGAACAGGAAGTACTTATTTTAGCAACTGCTCTTTCACTTCAACTTTCCAAAACAGTTCACTAAAAATACATTTACTAATACCAATATTAATTTGATACACAAGTGTGTTTATATAATTTTATTTGCATACAATGATTAATGCCTGTAGCCATACCACTGTGACATCTGATCCCATCAGATTCTGGAAGCTAAGCAGGGTCAGGCCTGGTTATTACTTGAATGAGAGACCACCTGGGAACACCAGGTACTCCCTACTCTCTGGTAACTATTATTTTGCTCTCAACTTCTAAAAGATTAATTTTTTAAGATTCTACATATTAGTGAGATCATGCAGTGTTTATCTTTTTATGGCTAGCTTATTTCACTTAAAAATGTGGTATATATACACAATGGAATACTATTCAGTCACAAAAAAGAATGAAATCCTGTCATAAGTGACAGTGAGGTTGCCCTAGAAGACAGTAGGCCAGGCTGTTTGGAAGGGGAATAATGTCAGTTTCAAGTTTTACTGCTTAAACCCTTCCTTGACTTCATTGTCTGTTGCTTGTTACTGGTGCCTACTGTCTTCAAATCACTGCGTTTGGCTGGACTCAGCTATATGGCTCATGGCTTTAACGGACCTATGATTATCAATTCCTGGACTATGTTTTTGGTGTCAGGACGTTTTGACACTTGACCTCTTTACCTCTTTACCTCTTCCACTAGTCATATCACAGGTCAGTAATAACCACTCTTCCTATCAAGTCTCTATTCTGAAATATCCACTTAATTAGAATATTTTAAACTGTTCACATTATTGAATAGAAAAATTGCCTCCAAATTACCAAAGCTTAGTAGTCTTTTTAGAAAATTAAGTTATAAATTATGGCATTTGCATTTAAATGTTCTACAAAGATGTGCATTTAAAGACTTTTACATGTGTAGATGTAGTATGCCCATTCAAATGACAGAGACATTAGCAGTTAGCATTTGTCATTGTATCAGTCATGGTTCTCCAGAAAAACAGAACCAATAGAATTATCTATCCATCAGTCAATCCAAAGGGGGTTTATTGGGTTGGACATAATAGGGGACAGGGTAGTTCTACAATAGCACCTGCAGGGAGCCGGCCAGGCACTTAGTCCAAAGAGCTGGAAACCTGAAGGGTCTCTACCAGGTGCTCAGGTCTGGAAGCTTCCTGGAAAGTCTGGCATTGAATCCACATTGAAGCTGAGAAAACTGTAGTCTGATGCCCATGGGCAGTGGCAATTAGATGCACACTCTCTCCTCTCATACAGTATGAGACTCTCAACCACATGTGCTGGCTTTCCTTCACCTAACTTCCCACTTAGGGAGTCCTGCCCACTAGATAGTGCCAAATCTCCCAAATCTCTCCTTTTTAGTTACTGTTGGACCTAGCAGTCCTCCCTGGAAACACCTTCACAGATGAATCTGGAGATATGTTCTACTAATTCTAGGAATCTCTCAGTCTAGTCAGCTTGACAATGAAGACTAACCATCTTGTACATTATCCCTCTAACTGCATATTGTTGTTGTTAGGTGCCATCAAGTCAGGTCCAACTCATAGCCACCCTCGTAGGGTTTTCAATGGCTGATTGTTTTGGGATGGCATTGGGAGTGGATTGCCATGTCTTTCTCCTATTTTTGCAGAACTAGGGATTGAACAAAGATCCCAAGAGAGTGCAGAGCTGTGCTCTACCAACTGAGCCAAA